>PVJD01007789.1:0-79898 GCA_004026545.1 Mormoops blainvillei
TTATGTTTAAATGTAACTCTAAAAATGTAATAAAAACAAGTTATATCTATATCTATACCCTTCAACATATTTAATATTAGGACCAATTATTGCCTAAGTATTACCTTAATTTTAAAGTCGTGGTGAACATAAAAGATATTTTGAACTATTTGCAGCAACTCTGATATAATATGAAAATATCTGTGTTTTTTCTTGATGACATAGCCACAGATTCTATTAACAGTACTACATTTATAATGGAAGAAAAGGCTAAACTAGTTACAGGCTAATGGGAAAACAAGAAGATAATTTTATTTATCCGTGTTCACCGATCTCCTGAATGCTGTCCATGGTCTCCTTGGTGGCTTGTGTTCCCCAGGTTAAAAATTCTTGCTTATAGATTAACACAAGATAAATCAGAACTTTTCTTACATGGCAAGTGATAGTTTTATTATATTTCCCATGACATAAGTTATAACAATTGAATAATTATTTTTGAAATGACATTGTTACAGGAAAATTGGGACCAGATTTTATTCCTTTTGCCTTTGATTATTTTTTATTATGAAACAAATTGTCTCCTTGGCAAACTCACCTCAGTTGAATTTATCTAATAAAATCCCTGTGGTATTTGTATACTCTGACATTGCTGGGAAAGGGTATCTATGAAAATAATGTCGTTAGACTAAATAACTAAAGAAAAGGATACGAGGAGTTAGGAATAACAGATTTCGTGGGAGTAGGTCTTTATTTTTAAAAAGTAGATTAATCAATAGCATTTTGCCTTAAGATGTTGTCAGCTCTCCCAGTTAGGACCGAAACAGCAAGGCATTTCAAACTGATTGCAGGACGGAAACTGGCGCTCAGTTCCCCTGGCTTCTGCATGCTTTATGGCTCATTTCATGAGTAATGAAAATAATGAGGATAATGACAACTGTGAGAATATCGCCTAAAGTAGAGAAAGAAACCAAAGGGGGACAAGCCATAACTGTTTCTAGGACTTTGTTTAAAATCCTCGGGATTTGAGTTTTCATGGTGAAATAAGTCCATCTTTAATAGGAAACTAGGCATAACATGCACAATATCCAAGTCGTGTTAATGTCTGTTTTCTGAAAAGCTACATTTCCAAGGAGCTCAATGCGATGAAAGCAGGGGAGGTTAAAATTCCAGGCCAGGGTTTTGACTCAAATGTTGATGGATGTCAGGCTGTACACATTCAGACCTACGGTAGGTGAGGTATAAAACGGAAGTGTTCATAAGATGGCCACAGAGTGCAAGGAGGGGGTTAAGTGAAAAGGAAATTGTGTACCTATTAAGAACATCACAAAGTCTGTCTAACTGTGAGGAAAACTGTCATGCCTGGATTTATATATATCTGGACCTTACATAGGAACAAACCAGTGCTCTTGATTCTTTGCTTTCTCAACCTATGGATTCTTGAAAAAATGTTTCTGGAGCAAAGGACACTGGCCATGGTTTGGCAGAGTGGACAGAGACAGGAAACGTACTTCCTTCCCCACTGGACTGGTCTGCTGTGCTTTACTATGGCATTATTGACTGAATTGATCTTCCCTTTTAGTACATTCTTATCACGCTGATGCTTCTATCTTGATTTATTATGTAGCAGTTGATTTTCACACAATAGTTTACTCATTAATTTCCCCTAATGGATTGTATTTCAGTTATTCATTTTCCCACAATAATGCTGCAAAGTAAACAAACCAAAAATCACCATTTATTTACCCTCAAACCTAGGGGGTATCTTTGTTTGAACAGTGCATGGCTGACTTGGCTATACTTGGTCGGCCTCATCCGGGGTCCCTCACGCCGCTGCAGGCAGAGCAAGTCAACTTGGTAGCTCTGCTTGCCTTGGCTGGGCTGTTACCTAATCTAGGATGACCCTGTGTGGGATTACCTTAGCAACTTTATGTTGCGTCAGTGGCTTTGTTCCTCATGTCCCCTTCTCTAACAAGCAAACCTGAGCACATTTTCATATTATTGGCGGAGGGCAAGAGTCACACGTAAGTACTTTTTCAAGCTTGTCCTTGAGTTGCTCTACTAATATTTTATTGACCAAAGTCAGCCACAAAACCAGTTAGATTCGAGAGTAAAGGAACACAAATCAAAACCACAGTGAGATGCCATTTCACACACATTAGTTTGGCTATAATCTGAAAGGCAGAAAATAACAACTGTTGGCATGGACGTGCATAGCTAGCTGGCAGGAAGCTAAAATAGTACACCCATGTGGAAAGTGATAATGGCAATTCCTCAAAAAAAATTAAACATAAAATTATCATGTGATCCGTACATTTTATTTCTGGGTACATATTCAAAAGAACTGAAAGCAGGATCTCAATGAGATATCTTTGCACACCCATGTTTATAACAGCATTATTCTAATAGCTAAAAGGAACCCAGGTGTTCACTGATAGATGAGTGGATAAACAGACCTGTGTGTATACACACACAGAGGAATATTATTGTCTTAAAAGGAAGTAAATTTTGATACATGCTACCAAACAATTTAACATTGATGATATTATGCTGAGTAAAATCAACTAGTCATAAAAGGACAAGCGTTGTAAGATTTCACTTACATAAGGTTCCCAGAGTAGTCCATTCATACTGAAAATAGAATGATGGTAGCCAGAGGCTTGGCATAGAGAGAAATGGCGAGTGTTTAAGGTGCACGGAGTTTCAGTTGGGGAAGATGAAATCCAAGTTCTAGAGATGGGTGGCTGCATAACAATGTGAATATACTTAAAATGGTTATAATGGTAAATTACATGTCATGTATATTTTACCACAATAAAAAAGTGCATGAAAGCAAGTAATTGAATAGAGTTTTCCACTTTAGTAATTATTGCTTCCAAGCCATATGGCAAAATGGGCATGGGCACACGGAGAGGAAAGGCTGTGCCTGGGGGCCCTGAGTGATCATACTCTACCCCAGGGCGCACGCTCAAAGGCAGCAGCATTTTTTCAAGGCACAATAAGTCATCGCAAAGTTTAATTTTCTTCAACACGACTTGGACATTTATGACAGATTTAAAAGATCGCAGTGAGGTGTTACATCCGTCTTAGCATAGCGCTCAGTATGTAACAGGAACTTGAATTTTGGAACTGAGTTCAGGAATACCAATGAGAGAACACCCAGCCCCTCTAACACATAACGTAGTAGTTACAATGACAAACTTGAGTTATAGGGAACAAGTCAAACCCCATTTATTTTGTTTAGCCTATGCTGCATATAATCTACTAAAGAATTAAAGCCTCCTGTATCAAATAAATAACATTAAAATAGCTGAACAAATCAAGTGCTGAACACTTTATTCAACCTCACTTACCTTTCAGCAGTTATATAAAAGGGGGAAATCTGTAGTCAGTGTCATAGCATTGTTTATCTGTCATCGTGATTTAAACTAGAGTATTTTGATACTCATTAAAATTCTGTACTAGTATCTATACTTTCCTTATTAATCTATGCTTATTTCCAATATTCTGGTAATGAAAATGATTATGGTACCTATAGCCAAGGCATCTATCCAATACTTACATTCAAGCATCATTAAATACTTCCAATTTATTAAAATTACTGTGTGTGTTCTTTCTGAAATATTAGATAATAACTCTATTCATAAGGGACATTTGTGTGAATTCTAATTTCACTTAGAGGACACTGAACATCATGGAGTACATTTTTTAAAACCATCACAGGAGAAGCAGTGACACTGATAATAGCATTATAGTAATAGTAGTCCTTTTGGTGACTTATCCTTTTATTATTTATTTGGGGGGATAAAAATCATTACAGTAAAGTAAGATAATTCACAACAGCGTGGATGGAACTGGAGAGCATTATACTAAGTGAAATAAGCCGGGCAGTAAGAGACAAATACCATGTGATTTCACCTATAAGTGGAGACTGATCAACAGAACAAGCAAGCAAGTTAAATGTAACTGAAGACATTGAAGTGAAGAACAAACTGTCAGTGAGCAGAGGGGCAGGGGAAGATGGGGGGAAACAGGGGAAAGGTGGTCAAGGAACATATGTGTGGGACTCATGGACAAGGAAAGTCAAGGGGGGTGGGGTCGAGGGTGGGGAGCAGGGGGAGTGGTGGGGGGAAATGGACAAAACTGTACTTGAACAACAATAAAAATTTTTTTAAAAGATAAATGCATTTTTATAATGTGAAATTTATTTTGATTTATTTTTAAATTTATTATTTTATTCATATAACTTTTTGAGGCAGCAAGAAAGGATATTATGCCCATGTCACAGACGACAAATTAAACTTAGAGTTTAAGTGAATTTTTCAAAGTTATCATGTGCTTAGCGACGGAGACAGAGCAAGGTGTTGATACCTCTGCCTTCGGGAACTGTGAGTGCCGTGCAGCAGGCAGCTGCCACACGTGGCTGCTGTGCGCTTGCGACGTGGGAACGCTGTGTCGAGAGGCACTGCGTGAGAGTAAAATACATGCTGAATTTCACAGACAGTGCTGGAAAAGGGGTGTAAAATCTCACACCATGAGATTCTACTGTCATTAGCCTGGGGTGTGACCTATTTATCAGGCGATTCAAATATTCGGGCAGGGGTGAGAACCACTGTCCAATGGCAAAAGCACAGTTTCGGAGGTCAGCATACCTGGGGGCTGACCCAACGCTATCTCTGTGATTTTGCTCAGACAAATGACTCGGCGTCTCTCATATGTGTCACGGGGACAATAGTGCCTACATCACAGGATTGCAAGGATGTTAAAATGAGGTGTGACAGATATGAAAGGGCTTCATAAACTGACAAATGTTAAAAAATAATTTCATACTGATTGCATGTTGAAATTTTAAGACTTTGGAAATATTAAGTTAGAGCAAGTACATTATTAAAATAATTTCACTTTTGAACATTTCTTTTAACATGGCCATTAGAAAGCTCAAACATTTTATATATGGCTCTAATTAAGTTTCTCATAGACAGTGCTATCCTAGAACTTTATTTTTTCTGACGCTTTGGTTAAACATCTGAGTGTGAGATATGAATTAAGCACGTAAGTTCATATGGTGTGGTGCATAGTTTAAGAATTAGGGTTTGATAGGATTATTTCTATGTCAGTATAGTAATCATTACCGGTCATTGTTCAGTAAGTTCATAAATTGTCATAATGAAATAGTTACATGTATTGCCTATGAAGTTATCAGTTCTAATGGTAGGGTTCATTGCTTTTTTCCTTTTGATCACAGATTTGTTAAGTTCATTGAGGTTATGCATTTTAACATTCTCATTTTTTGATGATCACCTTTAATGTGCAATACCGAGTGGTCTAAGAGTATTAAGAATTTTTCAAAAAGCTTACCTGATAAGAAAGAACATTGTGTTTCCCTACCAATAAGCTTTTCTCAAATGCTTAGCTCAAAGAAGTAGAAAAAAATAAAGTTCTAGGGTAGCACTATTTATGTAAAATATATAAGGCATTAAAATGTCAAATCACCATATCATACAACTGAAACTAGTATAACCAATATGAGATTGTATACCAACTATACTTAATGAAAAATTTAAAAAGATAAAAAATTGTGAGAGCCACATATAAATTTAAACTTTTCAGGTAGCCACGTCAAAAGAGTAAAAAAAGTGAAATTAGTTTAATGATATACTTTATTTCATCCAATATATCCAAAGCAACCAGAATAGCAGTATTTTTATTATATTTTATTAATTATGCTATTGCAGTTGTCCTGATTTTTCCCCTTTGGCCCCCACCATCCAGCACCCCCACTCCCTCATGCAATCCCCCCACCATTGTTCATGTCCGTGGGTCGTACTTATTAAGTTCTTTGGCTACCCCATTTTCTGTACTGCACTATACACCCCCATTGCTACAGAATAGCAATATTTTATGCAAACCTGATTATGTCTTCACTTCTTCCAACTCACCCATGCCTCTCTAGTGTTCTTGGGGTAATTAAATTTTTTACTACAGTACAGTACTTACCATGATTTAGCTCGTGTTTTGTGCTCACTGTCCCTCGGCCTCCGTCTCTAGTCCCTTCCCATGAATAGGGCTATGCTGTCTTTTTTTCACGTCCTTAAGCAGCCGAAAGGCCTGTGTGCTTTTTCCTACCTCTAGAACACTGTTCTCTTTTTACCTCGTTAAATCTTATTAATTTCCTCTATCTCAGCAAAGACTATTGTCTTCTTGGAGACTATTTCCTTGACTCCCAAATGTAGGTCAGTCATTTTTTATGTGCTCATAACACCTCATTTCTTTACTTGAGATAAATTATTTTAATTTAGGATAATATATCTATTAACACAATGATCTCATTCATATCTCTGTGCGCCAGTGGACTCCGAGACCTATGAGAGCAGGCTCTGTCTCTGCATTTATTCAGTACTGTGTCCCCAGTGCACAGTGCTTCACACATAGTAGGTACTCAGTTTTAGTTTAATGAAGGAACAAGGAAATGCATTATTAGTGAGTGAATACACCTTCTTAGAAGAATGCATAATGCTCTATTTAATATAGGAATCTTGATATTTGGGTCTCTTGACATTTTAATAGCTACTTTATCCTCTCTTTTTTATTTTGCAAGTATTTTAGTTTCCAATTAAAATTCAGATTTACTATTATAGCATATCTTTATACATTTGAACATTGTCAATAATATTGCTTAATATAAATCATCATTAGTTGTTTGGTTTACACAACACCCCTAAGAGGAAAGTACTGATATTTCTACTTTTGGGAAGAAAAGTTAAATTATAGGAAAGGTAGGTGAATGCTCAACCTTAAGGGGACAATAATAAATATGGAAATAAATTCAAAATGACATTTTCTTTTTCTGGTATGTTTTATTAATTATGCTATTACAGTTGTCCTGTGTGTGTGTGGGGACACACACACACACACACACACACACACACTAAGGTTAGATTTAGAAATACTGACATTTGGGTGTCAATTTTCACATTTGTGTAGGATTTTTATGCTTATTCAATGGTACTTTTGCAGTTAGAAATATAGACAATATAATCTTAAGTAACTCAGTTATAACAGAATGTTTTTACCTTTAATAATAGAGGAAAATCATAGGAAAACAGCATGCTGGTAATTTTAGCTACAGATTACCAAGGGACCCTGTTAGAGCTACTATGTCCTGGGGTCAGAACAGCACATGTGCCAAATATCTATTCTATCTAACTTTCTGAAAAATGAGAACAGATGTCCAAATGATGATTTAATGACCCAGAAATTTTCTTTTTTATTAACGAAACATTAAATTATGTCTGGTGAGCCTTCTGAAGTAAGAATGCAGACCACTCACTTTTAGAAGGATTTTCATTAGAAATTTAAAATGTTTAAAAGTGTTTATGATAAAGTTTCTAGTTGACAATCAAACATACTTAATTAGAGTGATGGTTTTCTTTTTTATTGAATTCAGTGAGGTGAGATTTGTTAATAAAATTATATAGATATATAATTCTATAATATATCATCTGTCGTGTGTTCATAAATTATGTTGTGTGTTTACCACACCAAGTCAAGTCTCCTTCCATCATCATTTATTCCCCACTCACCCTCTTCTACATCCCCCGCCTGCTCTTCCCTCTGGTAATCACCACACTGTCATCTGTGTCTGTGAGTTTCTTTTGCATCCAAAGAAACCCAAACACTAATTTGAAAGAACACACGCACCCCTATGTACATTAGACGGATGGTTTCAAAGTGTAGTGCCTGGGATCTTGTCAGAAATGCAAATTTTTGAGTCCCAACCTAAATCCATAGAATCAGAAATTCTCAGAGGAAGGCCCAGGAATTTGTAGTTTAATAAGTTCTTTATATGGGTCTGATGCACCTTAATTTTTGAGAACAACCGAACTAGACTGTTATAGCAAAGGAAAATTCTCATTAATAGCCTTTAAAAAATCAGTGAGTGCAAAATATTATTGAGCCATGCTATAACAAAGGGAAAATTATAAGTTTTAGAAGAATTCTGCTCTTTAGTAAATAAAATACTTTTTAATGTGTCAAAAGTCTTATCTATGATGTCTATTTCAGGTGCCAAATTCTCAAGCATTTTTTACAAGAATAAACGTCTTTTAAAAAAATATATTTTATTATGCAATGACAGTTGTCCCAGTTTTTTCCCCTTTGACCCCCTCTTCCTGGTACCTCCCCATTACTCCAGCAATCCTTCCCCCTTAGTTCATGCCTGTGGGTCATGCATATAAGTTCTTTGGCTTCTCCATTTCCTATACTGTTCTTAACATCCCCCTGTCTATTCTGTACTTAACAATTTGTACTTCTTAATCCCTGCACCTTTTCCCCCATTTTCCCCCGTCCTCCTCCTAACTGATAACCCTCCAAGTGATCTCTATATCTATGATTCTGTTTTTGTTCTTATTTTCTTAGTTTGCTTTTTAGATTCAATTGTTGATAGTTATGGATCTATTGCTATTTTAATGTTGATAGTTTTGATCTTCTATGATAGGAAATATTTAAAACATATATAATTACTAGTAGCAAACTGACAAATTTGTTGGCAGATTGCTTCTCTAAAAAAAGATGGCAAAATTTGTAGCATTTTCTAATTTTCATGGTATATATTCTCCCAGCATGGCCAATTTCTAGCTTCTGATATAACATAACTGAAAATAGAGTTGGGGATAAATGCTCAGAATAGATGTTCTATTTTTTTGTTATGGAAGAAGGAAGAGACTCTTTAGAAAGGTATACCTTGTCCAGTCCTCTTACTATTCAGAAAAAAACATTTACCTAGTATTCTTTTCTACCTTGTTACAAAGAAGTCACACAGATTCTAAGGTTCTTCACATTAAGAGTTATTATACATTTATGATTTGTTTTTCAAATTGGCTACCAGGCACTTGATTACAATGTCCTTTATCATAAGAGAGGTGCTGAATTCCTAAAAATTAATGCATGCAGAAGAGTCCTTTAAATGGGGAGCATTTGGAATGTATGTAATCCAGGTCAGATTTTAGGTAGGTATCCCAGTCATTCCATTTTACTTGGGAACCAGGGTCAGTCCTCAATAACTTTATCCTGTAACAAAACCAAAAGCTTTTGGGTAATTAAGACTCAACATTTCAATTATATGAAATGTTATTGAACATAATTTGTAACTGAAAATGGTGCCAGTGAATAAAAACAAACATGGAAACGGAGGCCATTTTTTTCATAGCTGGTGAAAAAAAAGTCTGGCGTGTTGTTGATGGCGTTGAGGCCTCCTTAAACAAATCTGGCTGGTTAGTATTTCAAGTGTAGGCTGCTGTCCTGGATTTCAAAATATTTCAATGCCTCCGTGGGTCACTTGCTCCTTTTCTTTTTTAAAATTCCATCTCCTGCCAGATTAACGTTAGTAAAAGCCTGGTTTGGATCTGCTGCGGCTAGCTCAGAAAGCTTGCATATCTCCCACTGCCTGCAACACAAAGTCTAGCACTTCAGCTTGGGACACAAACTCTGGCTCATTGGCCCCATCATAACTTTCCACCTTAACTTCCCAGGAATGTTCTGGTGAAATCATGCACTTTGCCATCCCTGCAATATCATGTTTATTCCTAATATACCTGCAATATGCTCTCCCTGCCTATGCTCTTTCTTTACTTTCTCATACTGCAAATGCTATGTGTCCCTTTGGATCCTAGCACACATCTGATGTTCTGTTCAAAATTATGTCACCCTTCTAGGTACTGTTGTGAGTGAGCAGCGGAGCACAATGGCTGAAGTCACTACCTCGCCCGGGACGCTGGGCAGCTATGCTCTCGTGCACATTCCTCAGCTTCATTCAGCATGTCCTCTTCTGTAAGTGGATTTAATAATAATTGTTTTATAGAGTTGCATTGTAAGGGGTATATGAGGGAAGACCTGTAAAGTATTTAGCGAAGTACCTGGCAAGAAATATTAATATGGCTTTTTTTTTCCCTCTTTTGAACTCAAAATTTTCACCTAACCACTTGTTTGACCCTTACATGCTTTCTTGTGTTATAGCTTTGGTGTACCTATTATTGTATTCTGAATATATTTTAGTTTTATTTTATTTTTTAATGACCACACATACTAAAAATTTTAACTACTAAGTACTAAAAAATAATTTTTTGATATTTTTTCCATTACCGTTTATCCCTGTGCTACTCCCCTGCCCTGAATATATTTTAAGAACCATGACCACCGGGACCAGGCTTTATGCCATCTGCATAGGACCTAACATATGTCTTGCAAATAGTTGGTGCTGAAAAAGAGCTGATAAATCAATAAAATGGATGAGGGCAAGAATCACTTATTTGGGTACCGGAAGAGCAGGTCCTGGTCTCAGCTCTGTTAACATCTGCTTATACTGTATTAGATAATTAACATTTTTGATCTACAGTGCCCTTTTTCCAAACAAAGATAGACTGGTGAGGTAATCTCTATGGCTCTTTTTAACAGCAATTTATAATGACTTGGGGTATGGTTTAAGCCTTCTAATATAAATACAGAGCCCTGGCTGTGACCACGGACCGCCAGCCTCCACTCTCCGTGAAGGATCAGCTGGGCAGGGCCACGGAGATGGCGCTCTGACAGGGTGTGTACCAGTCCATAGGGCGCCCAAGCTCTGGTGTTCCCTGGGTGGTGCAGGCCAAGTTCAGCCCCCACCCCTGTTCTGCCCGAGGCCGCCCTGCCTGAGGTATAAAAAATCTGAGACGGCTGCCGCTTGTCTTGGGTTTGGAGACACCCAGGCAAAGCCAAGCTGTGAGCCCAGGCTGGCCGCAGCCAGGCCTGGCCCGCAGAGGGGGAGGAGCCGGGCGGGGGCGGTGCTCGCTGCGGCTGGCTGTTGCTTGGCTGGTAGGGTTTAGGAAGTTGAGAAGCAAGAGCCAGAATGAGACTTTCATATGGGAAAATCACTGTTAGCAGTTTGGGTGGGCCCACACGTTGGGCTGGGACAGAGTCTCAGGTGATTCCTAGGGTGGGACAAAGAGTGTTAACCAGGCTGTTGGAGCCTCAGATACGGCACCCAGCTGCTGGCTCTTTGGCTCTGTTGGGGAATCCTCAGAAAAGGGACACTGGCTTCTGTCTGCCTTTCTGTCTGGGAGAAAGTGGTCCCCCAGCTCTTGCCTTGATGCCAGACACTTCAGTTCCTCCCTGTTTGCCACTGGTGCCTTTCCAGCTGCTACACCACTGCTGGAGCTCAGAGGGAGCGAGTTTTAGTAAATCTGTGTGTGGGTCCTTTAAGGAGAACGGCTTAGGATTCCAGAAGTTTCTTTCACTGACTCAGTCCCTACTGGCTTTCGCAGACAGAAATTATGGGGACATATCTTTCTGGCACTGGAACCCTGGGCTGAGGGGCCTAGTTGTGGGTCTGGGACGCCTCGCTCCTGAGGTATCCCTCCCAAATTTTTATCCACCTCATGTGAACGTGAGAATAGCCCATTCTATGTCTCCGTCCCTCCTACCAGTCTGGACAGATATGGTTTCTTTAATTCCGTAGTTGTCATACTCCCATTCAACTTGTTTCCTGACTTTTCTGAGTGATGGCTGTTCTATATTTTAGTTGTAATTTTGATGTGCTTGTGTGAGGTGAGCCTATGCTGCCATTTGATTGGGAGTCCCATTTCCTCCACCCCTGGCTTCCGTCTCCAAAGCCTCAGCTCTGCTTTCTGCATTTCGTTTTTAATTAATCACACATTCTTTAGGTCAGGAATCACATTAGATAACACCTGTGAAAAACACACTGAACCTATAGTCAGAAAGCACAGGTTCAAGCCCCACATCTCTCATTGTTTATATGAACTTGGGCAAATTGTAAACTCCCTTGGATCTGTTTTCCGAGCAGCTACCTAAGTGTATTATGTTGTGAGTTAAATGAAATGTAGTAAAACATGGAGAAGAGTAGAGATAATAAGGTGTGTTTACTGTTCTTCTGTATAGTCCTCAACACAGTGCAGAAAATTGAAAAAGCACTCATATTTATTAAAGTAACACAGGTTTTTTAAAGAGGCTTGATGAAAATAGGAAATAGCACCCTAGCTGGTGTGGCTCAGTGGGTTAAGTGCTGGCCTGTGAACAAAAGGGACGCCAGTTTAATTCCCAGTCAGGGCACATGCCTGGGTTGTGGGCCAGGTCCCCTGTAGGGGGCACGTGAGAGGCAGCCACATGTTGATGTTTCTGTCCCTCTCTTTCTCCCTCTCTTCCCTTTTCTCTGGAAATGAATAAGTAAAAAAAACCTTTAAAAAATGAAATATAATTTTTAAATATTACAAAAAGAAAATAGAAATAACTATTTTAAAGGCTGAATTGAGTTCCTAAAGTACTCAAAGATGTTATTTTAATTAATTAGTGAATTAAACGATCACATGATCGTACAGAATGGGCGTCAAGAACAGGATGTGGTTAGGCTTTAGGGCACTAAGTTTTCTTGAGAGAGTTTCAGCATTTGTTCCCAAACTCTGTTTATGTTGAAGACTTCATTGAACTATCAGGTATCTGTTACTTCTTTCTGTTCATACAGGAATGTGATTTTAATGTGACTTATTTGTGGTGTAAACTGAGCCATAACACAATATATAGAATGTCATAAGTTTCATAAAAATAAGATTCGTTTAATTGCCTTTTCTAGAAAGAAAATTAATTAAAAGAAAATAATTTCCCAGGGCATTTACTCTACAAGTAGCATCCATTTAAATACTTATTTATATTCCTGATTTAAGTAATTCAGCCAAAATAATATCCATTTTGAACTCAAAGAGACATTTGCTAACTGAATTTAGAGCTTCATGAGAAAGTGCCTCAGTAATAACTAAAGAAAAAAAGCTAACATGCACTTTTTTCTGTTATAGCAAATAATAGTCATGTTAACCATTGAAAATAAATGAAAATTATTCCAATTTCAGAAACCAACTCATCTTGAAACTAGGTAGGGAACATAGAAATAATACATTTAGCAATTTCTGTCTCATATACTTTTCCCATGATGCATTTAAAATCTATACATTCCATTTGTTAGCTAATGTTGCAACTGTGCTTTAAGAATTTTATAGACTAAAACATATTATCCAAGGGAGAAATGTAAAAAGAAATCATCACATTACTTTTAGGTATAATCAAATTTATTTTAAAAACATAGTGGGAGTATATTTCATAATACAGAGATGAAATATTTTCCTGAAACCCAAACAGATTTTAAAATTATGTGAAACAGTTAAAATTACTTATTCATGTCATATTATGGTAAATCTAAATAGTGCATGCAAAATATAACCTCTAAAATATGACTCAGTATTGCTTGACAGATTAGTCAGTCAAAATATGATTTGATTCTGTGGTGGCTTGTGCTCAGTGCGGGTTCAGAACCTGAAATTAAGTAATTAGAATGTGCCTTATCTCACTAAGCCAGTGGGTGAGGTTTATTATGAATCCAGCAACAAACTTATGGGCCTGTGGTCATGCATCAAAAAGAAGAGCTGAGATTGTGTTTCGACCTTCACAAAGTTCAGTCATCCTTCTTGGGCATTTCAGCACCATGGACAGTACAATTACCTGACAGCTGTAAGGGGAAGGTGTTATAGTGTCAATAATAAAAAAAGATTCTACTAGAGCTGTAGTTGTCCTTAAAGAAATCCTTTTTTCTGTATTATCCAGCTAATTTACTTGAGGGTGAGTGAAAATGTAGGAAAGTCTAGATTAAAAGTTAGATGATATTCAAGCTTGCTTTAGGGTCTTCACTCTAATTCAGACTTGGTTTTTAGGCAACTTTTTAGCTTAGTACCCAAAGGATTTGCCCCAAACATTATCCAATTCTTTTCCACTCTTCCAGTTTTTAACAACCTCTGCTAATGTTATGTTTGTTGGAATGTCCTTGTAATGCTGAGAAAGATAAAAAACAATTTATTTTTCCATGCCTGTGATTCTTTTTGTTCATTAGATTCCTCTTATAGGTGAAATCATATGGTGTTTGTCTTTCGCTGACTGGCTTATTTCACTTAGCATAATATTTTTCAGTTCCATCCATGCTGTAGCAAAAGATAGGGGTTCCTTCTTTCTGGGGGTAGTCAAAGATCATGTATGAGTGATCCATGGGCATGGTCAACAGTGTGGGAATAGACCATGGGTGTGGTGGGGTGGGATGGGTGGAGGAGGACAAAGGGGGGAAAAAGTGGGATAACTGTAATAGAATAATAATAAAAATATGATTAAAAATGAAAAATGAAACAACAACAACAACAACAAACAGTCTACTTTACTGACAGCCATTGGAAAAAAAGACTGCTTGTGAAAGCCTAAGTTATTGATATAAATGAGTGTTCAGCCATGTATTTGTTTCATCTGTTTTTATTTATGTCCAGAGATAGCATTCCTATTAAAACCATGTTTCTAACCAGTGAAGATTAGTGTCGATTCTTGTTCATTTGGTCATCCATTCATTCATTTAACCAATATTTATTGGACCTCAGTTCTGTATTAAACCTCTTCTATGTACCGGGGTTAAAAGAGGTAAACAAACTGAAGTAATCTCTCACTTATGGCCAACTCTAGTGGGGGAGCAGGTATAAACAAAAACTATAGCACAAAACTTTTACATGTATAGCTGGGATAAGTGTGATGAAGGAAAAATACAATATATAAATAAAGCACCTAGTGGCTGGGGATAAACTCTTTATCAGAGTCGGTAATGGTCAGGAAAGACTCATATGAAGAGAGACCTTGAATGCTTGCTTCAGTGTCAACAATAACCTCTAAAATGGATTTCACACACTTACTTTATTTCCTCTCCAGAATATGCTCTACATTGTGGCCAGAGTGATCTTTGCCATGTGTAAATAGGACCATGATTGTTGCCTGATTAATTCTCTCTGTTGGCTTCATGGCATCCCATCACTCTTAAGAAAAAGACCACAGTCCTTGTTAGAAATGATCAGAAACTGCCATGCCTCTATCTCTTTCTCTTTGGGATCAGGCATTCTGTCTCCATGTGGGGGTAAAGGTAGTCCCCATGAAGCTCTGCATTTATGCCATCTTAATGATTCTCATTCCGAGTTCCCAAAATTACATGGAGCAGGGGACAGAAAGCTTCCAAAAGAAAGATGAAAAATGGAAAAGATAACACATGTTCTCATTAGTCATATAAATAAAATAAAATTCTGCATGTGGTATAATTTTCCAGTTGTCAGTTAATGCTCCCTATATTTAACAAGTATATAAAGTAATTTGGTATAGTAAAATCCCACATAGTGAGATAACATAAAAGTGCTTTGGAGATATTTAGTTAGAGATTGTAAGTTTGTGAGATAAATTATTTACACTCTTTATTCTGGTACTTGAAAATGAGTGAATTGAAACATTGATATTTTGAACTTATTTCATAATATTAGAGTTAACGTTATTGATTACCTATGGGCACTTTGTTCTTTTTGAGTTTCTTCCCAGTACATTTTTACTCTTGTTTTTGTTGATCTTTAATATTTGATGGCATCCTGTGGAGAATTTCAAGCTTTCCAAGATATCATTAACGCATGGGAGTTTGTATTTATTTACAATGGCATATTGCTTCACGAAAAGTGCATGGGTAAACGCCACCCTGGAGCTGCTTTTCTTCTTGTCTTGATTAGCTTCTGTGCAGTTCTTTCATTAGTTCCAGGAGGAAAAACAAGACCAAAATCATCTCTGATATCAAAGTCATGACACATGTAACAATTGAGCATTGGAAAGTGTAAGTCATTTGAAGATTACAGGTTTAGTTAATCACTTGGAAGAATAAATTTTGTGTGTATATTTAGCTATTTGGTGCATAACTGGACAAAGTCTGGGCTACAAGATAGTAGTGAACCATGTATATACCATATTTTACCTATACACAGATGCTTATGATAAAGTTTAATTTATAAACTAGTCACAGTAAAAGATTAACAACACTAACAATAAAATAGAACAATTACAACAATATATTTTAATGAAAGTTATATAAATATGGTCTCTCTTGAAGTATCTTATTATACCGTAACTCATCCTTCTTGATGACATGATATAAAATTCCTACATGATGAGATGGAATGAGGTGAATGAGACATTATTAAATAAGGGTTACTTGAACACAAGCAGTGTCATATTGTAGCAGTTGATCTGATAACCAAGACAACTACAAAGTCATGAAAGGGCAGTACGTATATCTCGTGTATAGTGGAGGCATTCAGCTGACCTTTTGCAGAACCAGAATTATCCTCAAGGTGACTCCCCACCCATTTTCACATTATAAAATAGATGTCAACTTCTCTCTCCAAGAGACAAGTGATCTCTTAAGCTAAATGGCAAAAAGTTTTAGGTATCAGAATGTACATCACACAGTAATTGTATGTTCCTTCAAAAACAATCTGCTTTTCTAACCAATTGCAAAAGTTTAGTGACCACAGGTGGAGAAGAGGTCAGGAAAGAAAACCACGCTGGCATAGTTATCTTCGTTTGAGGATGTCATTAAGAAGCCCATTCTGGTTTGTGGCCAGATGGTTCCTGGCTGCCTTTGTGTAAGGCCAACCTACCCCTTTGGGTTTGGTGACACAAAGAGCTATTTTTGTTGTTGAGTGTCATTTCCTCCATTTAGAAGTACTTAAAACATGCATGCACTGTTTCTGAAAAGTTATTCCATTTTCATTTTATTAAATGATTTATTGGATGGCTCCCACAAATGACTCTCTAGAAATGCCATGTAAAGGTTAATTCAATACCACGGGGCCAAGTGGTATAAAACTTGTGTGGCGAAGTTGATAATACCATTTGTTTTAGGAAAGGAAGGTGGATGATTTAGTGTAACACCATGGGTGCCTGATATTATTTTCAATTTACCTCTTGGTAAAGAAATACATTTTTAGAATCTTTTCCATCAAACAAAAAGTGGGAATGTTTTTGAAAGAATAGCCTCAGTTTGCTATTTGAAAATAAGTGTTGGTATAATTTAGGAATATTTTCATTTTTGCTAATACATTATCTCCAAATGAGGTTTTGCTAAGGGAGAAAGAAGCCTGACATGGGGAGCAAGATGAAGTAAATTTTTGCAGACATATTGTTATGTAGTATTTTTTAGTGTGTTGAAGCTCTGAGTCAGAAAATGTGAGCTCGATTCCTGGCTTCATCATCTGTTTATTAAAGGTACGACATTAGAAAAATCACTCAACTTCTTAAGTTTTAGTTTCCTCATCTGTTAACATAAATAATGTAGACCACAGTCGTTTTAACACTAATAGGCTGACTCTACCTATTCACTTATTCAAGAAATATTTATGGAGCAACTAATGTGTGCTAGGAATGTTGATTCTGGCAGCTTTATTGAGATGTAATTGACATATAACACTGTGTAAATTTAAGGTGTACAACCTGATGATTTTATGCACTTACATATTACAAAAATAATTACCACAGTAGGGTTAGTTAATATCTCCATCACTTAGCATAATTACCATTTCATTTTTGTGGCGAGACTATTTAGATCTACTCTCAGCAAATTTCAAGTATATAATACAGTATTATTAACTATAATTCCCATACTGTATACTGGATCCCCAGAACTCATCTATCTTAAAACTGGAAGTTTACACACTTTGTCTAACATCTCCCATTTCCACCAAACCTGAGGCCCTGGCAACCATGATTCAGTTCTCTGTCTCTGTGGCTTTTTCAGAGTTCACATACAAGGGAGGTCATGCAGCATTTGTCTGCCTCTGGTCTGACTCATTTCAGTTAGCATAATAATTTGCAGGTTCATCTGTGCTATTGCAAAAGGTAAAATTTCCTTCCTTTTTATGACCACATATAATTCCATTGTATAAATGTACCCCTGCTTTTTTATCCATTCATCTACTGATGGGTACTTGGGCTGTTTCCAGCAAACGACAGAGTTCTGTGCATTGTTTTATGTGTTCTTCATGAAAATCTATAATATAAGTGCAACACAGCTTTTGTAAAATCCATATTTTATTAAAAAATCCCCATGAGAATATAAACTCTAGGAAGTCAGGAATTATACTGCCTGTTTATTATAATCTGGTATCTTGCATGATGCCTGATCCATAGCTAATGTTCAACAAATATTTAACTGCCTTTCTAAATGAATGGCATTCGGAGGTTAAGTGACTTGCCCAGGGTCACGCAACCAGTGTGGTCCTGTCTAACTCCAAAGATGTTGTTTCAAGAAGAACTTTATAGCCCTGTGGGGGTTGGATATCAGGAATTCCTTATGTTGTTTATATTTGTCTAGAAATGGTACAGCTAAAGAACTGCTACACTTTATATTAGCTCATTTTGGAGATTTTATTCTCAGATAAATAGCACCAGGCTCTTATTAAACACTAATGACACACTTTGAAACATTTCCTTTGTACTGTAATAATGTTTTCCATCATGTTCCAATTTTGTCCTAAAGGAAATAACTGAACAATGAATGTAAAATTCCTCTTTTTCAGATTACCCTCATCAAGTTATTAAGTTTTTCTTATGTCATCTGATTAAAGACCTCCTATCATACCCTCAGTGAGTTTAGAAACAAAATTCTTCTTTCTGAATCCCAACATTATTGTTCCAGCAGCAGACTTTGGGTGATTTCACATTTCCTCCAAGAGTGAGTCCTAGCTTCCCTTCTGGGCATTTAAAGTGCTTCCTTTCCTCACACACTGTTTCAAATCCTGAAATCCAATGATATTTTCTGGCCCCACTCCCAGAAAAACCTGTCGATATCCTGTAATGCAGGGCGAATGGAGGGCTGGCTGTGCCTTTAACATACTCCAGGGTTCTCCAAAGCTGTAGCTCTGCACGTGCTGGCCTTTCCGTCTGCATCTCTGCTTTTGTGGGGCTCGCTTTCTCTCTCAGGCAGAACCGAGGCAAATCCCCCCCTTTGCAACTTGTGTCTCCCTTACTGCTCTTTGCCTTGGACTAGAGCGATGGTGTCCATGACCCTAGCTGCTGCGGTCTGGTCCTTTTGTGACAGCAATCGAGGCTCAGTCTCTCTGAGAGCTCCAAGCAGTGACCACATCACAGAGAACAGAGGGCCTGTGGCGGAGGGCTCTTGTCCTCCCCACACTTCCTTCCTCCCTTTACTCTTCCTCTGCAGCCGCACTTTATCTTGAACGTCAGGAGCCTCAGCGCCGCTTGAGAAGGATTTAGATTTTTCAGATCGGGGCGTTTACCTAGAAACCAAAATTTCCCTTGCTAAAATCAGGCATTCCTGTACTGTGCCCTAGTAAATACCTTCCTCCATGAAAGAGTCAGGGTCAGGGAGGAAGGAAAAAAAAAGAGCTCTTCAAATGTAAACCCTGCCGTGATTGTGTGTGTGTGTGTGTGTGTGTGTGTGTTGATACAATCCCTTAGCCGAAATGAAGTGATACATACCAGTTCTTTATCTTCTCCATTGAATAATTTGCCAGTTCATCTGAGAAGGCACCAGACATTTTCCTTCTTTGCCTGATAGGTGTCCCTGTTTTGTCATCCTTTGGGCACTTTTCCCTGTTCACCTCCCTGGGCGTCTCAGTTCCATTCTGGAGAGGTAATTCCAGGCCTCCCCCACCATGCGTTGGGAGAAGGCAATTAGGTTCTTGCTATTTCTTAGGGCAAAATATAAATACCAACAAACATTTCTCTGGATAATAGTTTTTCACAACATAATTTTGATGAAAGATCTAGCATGTAAGATTCATGGAAATAACATTTGCCATGTGGGCAGGATTTAGTTAGCTCATGTGGAATCCCAGCATTCAGTATGTGCTCAGGAAGTGTTTGCTACGTGTGAAGAAATATGTTATTATTATAAGAAATTCTCTGCCCCTCTACTCCGTTTTACCAACACTGAATTTAGGAGAGAGTATAGCTGGATGCAGAACATAGAAGTCTGGGAGAGGGAAAGAAATTCCCACCCTGCAGCCAACAAAAACGAGAGGAACTGAATTTGTACTACTTCTTCAGTGTTGCCGGACCCTGTTGCCTCTGTTAGGTGCCACTCTTGTTATTCCTTCAGATACAGTGTGATGAATTTAACTTGTCACAATGCCATTTTCAAAGGCTTTGGTCTTTGAGTACAGGATTTCAAGTCTTGTCTCCTGTCCGGCTTGTTTAGGGTAAATTTAACAGTACAGCCTAAGAACGTGGGCAGTTTGAACCTCCTGGTTGCTTTTTCATTCGGAGAGCTTTCAAAACGCCCCTTTCTCTCTTGCAGTGAGGTTCATGACACTTCTTTATTTGGGCTTCTTCAAATTGTAGTTGAAAGCTTTGCAATTATAAGACATGTCCATCAGGTTTGGCATTATGTGATTTGAGGTTTTTGATAAAATTTCAATTTTCTTGCTTGGCTTTGCTCTAAAGCACTAAAGTAGCACAGACTGCTTTGATGACTAAAAATATTGGGCTTATGTTGTCCCATGACAGAAAGGGGAACTTTCCAGTTGTTCTCAGCATATGTAGAGGGAAGCAGGAAACTGGCCTGTTCTACTAGAAGCTAAAATCAATGAACTGATCTAACTTTCCACCTGTGTCTTTGAAGAGCTTCTGCCAATTTTCCTAATACAGGAGTCCCCCATGGGGGATACCATGAAGATTCCCAGTGAAGGCCTGGAACTGCAGATAGTACTGAATCCTATATATACTATGTTTTTTCCTCACACACACATACCTATGGTAAGGTTTAATTTATATATAAGGCACAGTAAAAGATTAACAACAACTAATAATAAAATAAAACAATTACAGCGATACACTATAATAAGAGTTCTGTAAATTTGGTCTCCCTCTCTCTCCAAACATGTTATCGTACTGTACTCACCTTTGCATCAAAAGGAAGTACTTTATGGCTTCTCCTTAGCATATAGAAATTGCCAGCATCACAACTTTGGTGCTTTGGGGCCATTATGAAGTAAAAGAAGGGTGACTGGAAAGCAGGCCCTTAGATATCATGACAGTTGGCCTGTGAAATGTGACCACTACTAAGTGACGAATGGGCGGGGAACGTACACAATGTGGAGATGCTGAACAAAGGGGTGATTCCTGTTCGGAGTGGGAAAGAGAGAGGTGCCTAAGCTTTCGGCATGCTACTCAGAAGAGTGCACAACTTAAAAACTTGAGAGTTGTTTATTTCTGGAGTTTCCCATTTAATATTTTCAGACCATGGTGGACTGTGGGTAACAGATAGTTGTTGCTAACAATGTGATTTATGGTGGGGCCTTGGGCAACACCCTGTCAGTTAGACCTCTAAAGGGGCTGGACACCGAGTAGCCAGCATCAGTCACCCGGGTGTTTCATGTCTGTGTGATTGATCTCCAATAAAAACCCTGGACAACAGGCTCAGGTGAACTTCCTTCTCCGACTGCATGTAATGCCTGTGGCCCCACATCATTGCTTGGAGAACTCAGTGCTGTGTTTATGACGCCACTGAGAGCAGACAACTGGAACCTTGTGCCTCCTCTCTCCTGGACTCCTACATAGGTGCCCTTTTTCTTTGTAAGCATTAATTTGTATCCTTTTGCTGGAAGAAACCATAACCATGAGTATAACAACCTTTCTGAACTCAGTGAGTCCTTTTAGTGGGATCGTTGAACCTGAGGGTGGTATGGAGACCCCCAATCAAATCTATTACATATATGATATGCCAGGCACTCACTGTGGGCAGGGGATAGAGTGATGAATAAAGCAGACATGAGCCCTTTCTGGTGGATGTATTGGCTGATGATAGACAAGCCATGTCAACAAACAAGTAAAGAGACAGTAGGTAATGACAAGTGAAAAGTAAGTACTGTAAACAAAACAAAAAGAATGAACCAATGGAGTGTGTTAGGAGAATCTGTGTTTCTTACCAGACCATGAACTCTATGGGGGGGGTTGTGCGTGGCATCTAATTTAAAGCGTAACAGGTTCTTGGCAGAGAGTAGACACAATAAATTGTGTCTAAGCCCGTTAACTTAAATTGAATACCTGCTCCCTCTCCCGCCGCTTTTCATCTCTGAAATTTTCCCGAGCAAAGTGAATTAAAGGTAGGATGGTGAAATGCACAGGGAATATAGCTAGACTACGTATTAAACACGTTGCCCGTATGTGTGTGTTTGTGTGTGTGTTTCCTTCCTGAGAAGGCTGAGCTGACTTTTCGGAATGAAAACTTCTTTCGTTGGATGATTTGTGTTTTGAAATTTTGGTCGTTCTGAGTAATCATAAATAAATAAGTTCACATTGAAAAAGCTATTTTCTGGCATGAGAACAAATGGAATGTGAAAATAGATGCAGATGTCTTGTGGCGTGAGTGTTTGGTGATGTTAAACATGAAACGCAGTCAATGCACTGTGATGATTACATAAGGCAGCATGAGGTTTGTCTTTATCCAGTGTGCACTCTATATTGACTAATTTCTGCATTTTAAATTCTTTATTAAGATACGGTTTTATAAAATCAGCTTTTAAATAGATGGAAGCACACCACTTTATTCTTCTAAGATGTTTTTCCAGCTCTAGGTTCGGGACACCCCATCAAAGTTTATTGTGCATGTTTCAGAGACCAGGGAAATGTACACACTGGATTCATGTTTATCCATCTTTTCTCAAGGAACTCGGTTATACTGCGCTGCTTCAAATATCTTTCTGTGGTATTGGGCCGTGGGAGTAGTTGCCGAGTAAATGATGACATATAGTGATATAAATATTTTAACAGTAGCAGAATGATATGTTGGTTGGTTTGACAGTTGGACTGTTATAACGGTACATTATCGATGGTGGTGTTGCTTGCCCGGAGATCCATCTCTCCCATTTGGAAGTGCTAACGCTAAATGCCAGGATGTGTGCTGGGGGCGGCATGATGGTCATGTGTGTCTGTATGTGTGTCAGAGGTCATTAGTGATGGGTTAACCAGAAGTACTTGGGAGCTTTGTTATGAGACGTTTGACTGTGGTCAGGGGTGGATATGCTGGGAGTAATGACAAGTATTTTTAAGAAAATTATTTATTTGTTATTTATGTTCTTAAAATGGAAATGCTAATTTTCCTTATATTACTTTGCATTTAAAGGTGGGTAAATGATTGAAATATAGGGTGATAGGAATAATATAAACCTTGGATTCAAATAGTCTAAAGTTTTAAATCTCAGCTTTAACACTTCGTAATTGTTTGAACTTAGGAAAACAATGTTATTCCTTTGGCCCAGTTTCCTAACCTGTAAAACGGTGCAGGGTAGTCTGACAGCAGAAATGTAGAAGACTTAATTTAGAGGTCTTTTTTTATATTTGTAAAGCACTTAATGACTTTCTCAGCACTTCCACATTTTTTTTTTCTTATGCTGCTTTCATTATCTCCTATTCACCTTGTTTATGACAGAGAGATTCTGCCCTGGGGCTCTGGGGATGGCCGAACACCGAGCACCTGGCAGTGACAGATGAGATCGACAGCAATTTGTTAGTCACACACACCACAGCCGGAGGGAGGAGGGCACTGTGCCACTCAGGACGACACAGGGGTGAACTGAGTGAGTAACCAGGGGCTGCGGACAGCAAGGTTTTGTAGTATCAAGAGGGTGAGGTGACCTCGAATTTCTGCAGGAGGGTGTGATTGGCTTGATTGAATAATTTCATGGGTTGGCAGAGAACTGAAAACCTGCCACTCAGGGAAAAGCGGGAAGTGTGCCTGGTCCCCTTAATAGGAAGGGGAGCCTGCCCACGGGAGCGTAACAGGGAGGGAAACTTGCAGTTAGGTGGGATGAAGCCCAAGGGAACCCTCCTGGTTCTCCCCAGATGTCAGGGTAGCACGTAATATTGGGCTTTAATTTTATGCCTTAAATCATACATGTCTTCTTCCATTCGCTCATCAGAATTAGACTGAGTGTAGGTAACACAAGATTCTGAAACTCATAGAGGGGATACCAGGTTTTCCTGTTAAAAAGGTGAATTGGAAGATGAGAGGTGAAGATTACCTGTTGGTGAAATATCATGTGTGATTACATGTAAGTTTAGATATCTCTGTGCATGTAAGTTCCTTGATATTTAAGAAGGATTCTTGTCCTTAGTGCCCTGGTAAAATAGGAAAAGCTTTAGCTTCACAATTACGTGGCATTAAGGGTGTTGATAAAGAGAAATCTTAATAAAACAAAGGCAGACTCTGATCAATAAAACACTTAATAATTTCTACCGAAACTCTAAGTTTTTTTTAAAATACCAAATCTGCTCTTGATTAAAAAACCTTTCATTGTTGCCTCAGTTCTCAGGAAAAAGATGAAAATTTTAACCATGGCCTCTAGAATCTCATGGTGAAGGCCCCCCCTTGCTTCCTTTACTCTCCACGGCGACCCTCCTTCAGCCATGTCCGCTTCCCACGCTCACCTCAGCCACAGAGCTTTGTTTTCGTATGTTACCACATGCCGAGAGTGCGCTCTCCTTCCACCAAGCTCCAGTTCTCCACGTTAACTCAGGCTCCTTCTTTACGTCTGCCCAAGTAACATTTCCTCTGGGATCGTTTCCTGATATCTAGATGAAATGAGGTTTCCCTATTTTAAGCCCTTAAAGGACTCTATATTTTTCTTCAAAGAGAAAACTTCATAAGACTTATTACAACATTACACTCATTTATTTGTGCGATGTTTTCATTACCAATTTCTTTATAAGCTAACCTTTGAAGGATAAGAAATTGCCTCTTTAAAAAAATATATATACTGTATGCCTAATGCCTGCAATAGGGATTACATAGTAGCCACTTTTATGAATTGAGTAGGTAAATTTATTAATTGAGTTAATAAATTCTAACATGTTCACAGTACTTTTGAAAGGTAATAGGGTGAGAATTGGAGTCAGAAATGTGTAGTTTCAAATATAGACTTCTGCATTAAGATATGCACCTTCTCTGAACATTCATTTACACAATGGGGATTGTAATATATTGGAATATTGAAATACATGAAATAAAAATAAAAACATTCAGCATAGTTCCTAAAAGATTACAGAAGGTCAAAATATCACATTTTAATATTCACTATTATGAGAAAATGAAAAAGGCCTTACTTAGCAAACTGGCATACAGTAGATAGTAAGATAACATCAGTGAGGCTGTTCTTACTACTCTTGATCTCACTAGGTTGAAACAATAAATATAAGTGTTTTATACAGGCTTGAAATATTTTTTTTAAATTAAGCAAGTTTTAAAATTGCTTTCTTTCTGAGCAGGATGAAGAGAGACAAATATAGTTTGAAAATATCATGTGGCCAGTGATCACAGAACCTGGAGTAGAATAACGTCCCCTAGCGTGGCCAGCCCGCTGCGCATTCTGTTCTATATCTTCTTTCATGTGAGCGATACCTCTAGAGTTTAAACCTGTAAGAGTTACAAGAAAGGCAGCCATGCTAGTCTTTTAAAACAAATTATAATGCTATAAAGACTGCATAAATTGTCACTTCAAACAATACTATTTTCTCGCAAGTACCAAACAGGATGATATTCCCTGGTGGAAGTGGAGTTTCTCTGAGAATAGGTATTTAAACCTGATGCTAATACTTATGGGCATGAGCAAGGGAGTATGGAAAAGTGCTCAATGTCCAGCAAAAAGTTCAGGGTGTTCAATTTTAATACTGAATTGCTGCACAGTCAGAAAGTTGATGGATATGTATTTATCCATTGATTTTTATGTACCCCAATTATGTAGTAAATCTCATTATTTTCAGTTTTTATGCTCAGAATATTAGGTAAATAAAAAGCGTGGTGACTATAGAGAGAGTGTTGCCTATGGGTGGGCCAAGTTACAGTGCAAAAGAAACGTTTTTAGATTTTCGCTTGCCAGGGTTTTGCAGAAAGATCAGTCTGTTTGTTGTTTTCCATGTACTAAAGAGTCTTTATGTTACACTTTGCCATAGAGGGACTTGTTTGGGCTTCAGAGTTAATGCAATAATAAATATTTTTACTACAAGTAAAGGAAATATAAATAAAATTAAAGCATCGGGGCAAACTTGAGCCTTTAGGTTATGGGTCGTTTGTAGAGGATCACATTAGTCAGTCAGGAAAAGAAAAATAAAATCTATCAACAACTTACAGCTATACCAGTTGCCTTGTGTCGACTCAGTGTGGTTAAGGACAGCGGTATAATAATTCTGACATTATCATGAAATGAACTCAGCCTAGATTCCCACACAGTGGTCAAGAGGGGTTAAGTTCCCTATAAATTCTCATTGTGCAAAATAGAACCAGAGACTTGGAAATGAAGAACAAACTGACAGTGACCAGAGGGGAGGGGAGAGGGGGATCATGGGGGAAAGAAGGAGAAGGGGCCAGCAAAGGAACACGAATAGAGGACTTGTGGGCGTGGGCAATGAGGGAGTGACCGACTGTGGGAGTTGGGGGGACGAGGTAGGGGCAAGCAATGGTGAAAAAGGTGGGACAACTGTAACTGAACAACAATAAATGAAGAAATATTCTTATTGTGATTTTGCTAGTGGGGAACAAGTTCCTGCAGGTATCCCAGACAAACGGATCAGAGAAGCCTGGGCAGGAGGTCAGAGGGTCCCAGTCCTGTCTGGAGGCGAGGGGCCATGGCTGCGTCTGTGGCTGGACTGCGGTGTGAGGCAGAGAGGAAGTGAAGTGAGGTCCAGCATGCCCAGTTCTGATACTACTGTGAGTTTACACAAAAGAACAAGTAGTCTTCCTTTCTCAGTGGCTTAATGACAATTTACCACGAGGCAGAGTGTCTGCCAACCTTTGACACCAAAGTAGAAACATTAGCTTTGTGTTACAAATTGAGATTACTGCTTTGGTTCTAGAATTTATTTGCTAAGCTTTTGAATACAATAAAAAAGACATTATGTGTTGCTTGGAAGGAGATGAAAATTAAATGGTTTAATTTTCTCATGTATTTAAACCAGTAAATAGAAAGAATGCCATAGTCCAGAATTTATTGTAGGTACTACAGAGAGCTTTAATATGGAAAAAAAAACAAACCAAAACATAAAACAAATAAATATTACAATTTCTGGTCTTTATACATCAGCATTCTTTTGATTGGAGAACCCAGAAATACAGCAAAGACTAGTTTAAATAACAAAGGGAGATATATTGCGTCATTTATCTGGGAAGTCCAGGATGTGAAATTGCTTTAATCACATTTGAGTCCAAGAACTTAACTAATGTCATTAGTATTTTCTTTCTTCCTCCATCGCTCAGTTTTAATACCTTCCATATGTTGGCCACATTCTCTGCTTTTTGAGTGGTCTTTCTTTATGCAGCGAGGGAAGGTGGTGGCCAAGCAGCTCTAATTCACTTTGGCCTTAAGGCTTTCGTTTCATATAACATTTACTTTCTTTCTTAATTAAGCAAAAAATTTACTATCACAGCTGGACAAGTAAGTCTAGCTACAACTTGTTATCTACCAATAAAAATAAAATTCTCTCTCTCAATGTTCACAAACCAACCATGGGTGCCCTGGGCTTAAACCTCTGACCTGAAGCATGAGCGAAAGACCTGGGTCACATGAACACTCTGAGTTCACAGCTCCATGAAATCACGTGGACTAAAGGAGGAGTGCTGAGTTAAAACTATATATATACACACACACTATAAATACACACTGCATATATATATATGGCACAGCACTGTAAGAGCTGTGGGAAAAAAGCAAAGTAAAGCAGTTTAGGATGGACTAGGAAATGAAATATATGTGTAGCAAGTGTTTGTTTTGATTAATGGAAAATAAATTCATCTGTATGGG
Source organism: Mormoops blainvillei (assembly GCA_004026545.1). NCBI lineage: Eukaryota > Metazoa > Chordata > Mammalia > Chiroptera > Mormoopidae > Mormoops > Mormoops blainvillei. The sequence continues at coordinate 27,663 of PVJD01007789.1, forward strand.
AATGAAGTTATTTTTTGAGCTAACGAAGGTTGTGAGACCTCTATTAGGAATGCTTTCTAGAAAGTCTTAAAAATACTAAATGTTAAAGTACAAAGAGAAAGGATTCTAATTCCTTTACTTTACAGAGAAGAAAAACTGAGATGCAGAGAAAGGAAATAACTTACCAGAGGGTATACATGTGAGGTCTCTGGGTACTTGCTGAGGAGGGGTGGTGGGAAGGCATGAAGGTAGGAGCTGGGAATCAAATTTGTAGATGTGAGTGGGATCAACTGTGTATTTTATAAGACTCACAAAATGGGGCAGGACAAATTGATAAATTATATACTTTATGCTTAAAAGTTACAAAATCTCAGCATTAAGTTTTTGAGTTTTTAAGAAACTTGGTTCAAATAATGTTTTTCTCATTGTTAAAACAGTGAGGACATGCTATAGAAAGTTATAAAATTATGAACATTCAGACAAACACAAATGAAAGAAATCCATCACCATAGATCCTGAATTATTATTTTATTATTTATTTCTTGGTATATGTCCTTAGTTAGTAGTTTCAGTTACAATTAATAAAATATATATATATATACACACACATAATATATATTAAACATAATGTACATATAGAGACACAGATATATGTACTATATTTGAATATATTTTGCCATTGAGTAGTTTTTTCCCAGTTATTTTGCTATTAGAAACAGTGTTTCAAGTACACTTCTATGAGTAACTCTGTACAAGTTCCTAATTAGTGCTTAAGAAAAATTTATGGAAGTAGACTTTCTAAGACAAGGAGAATCTAATTATTCAAGAGTCCAGTTTTTATTTTTAAGTAAAATTAGAAGTGGATAAAGTATCTCTATAGCCCTTTTTTAGAAAAGCAAAGAAAAAGAAAAGCAAATTTATTCCATTTCTTATTATTTCAAAAGCAAGACCTCTTTAGCAGAGGTGGTCCTGTAACATTTATGTTTTGCTCAAGGGTAATCAACTGAAATGTATATCTCTGAAATTAATTAATATCCTACTGAGTACTGATTTCATAGTAGTCTTAAGAATTTCAGTGCAGCTAATGGCCTTTTACAGTTACCAGAATCTATTTATGATTTTGAAAAGTAAAAACATTTAGTAGTACATTCAACCGATGAAACAGTAAAACTAGTATTTACTAGACATTGAATAAGATACTAAAATCTTTTATACACATGGATTCCCCAGACTGTTAGGAGATCATCAAAATAATTTTTAATAGTTACTTCAATTTATATTTTGAATAATTGTAGATAAAACAATTGCTGAACATTGGGATATTTAAATATTTAGTGCCTGGCATTTTGCTTTATGTATAATGAGTTTTTAAATACTCATTTGAATAAATTATTAAATGAATGAATGGAGTCTGTCCCAATTTTTCATTAACAAGTTATTATATAATTCTCATTCAAAATTCATAGGTTGGAGGACTAAGTTGAAATACAATAGATTTAAAATTCTTTAAATAGTGATTATTCTAATAGCGGATAATGAAAGAGGCATTTTACTTGTGGATAGCAGCAAATGTATATGTATATGGTTATAGTATGTATAAACACGCATTTTGACACATACAGTAACCAAATAAGAGGCATAAGATTATGCCTACTGATAAAAAGCTGTTGCGAAGTAATTATATATTTTCTTTCTGAGTGCCTGTTTTAGATAGTCAACTAGAGACAGTCTCAGCAGAACCTCTTGCTTGGGAATCCAAAAAGTTTTAAAAGAATTTTCTTAGGATCATGAAACTATAAACTACACAGATTCTGGTGTAAGAGCTTGAATAACCATATGGAAAGAGACCTGGCCTGTGAGAGTACTTCTGTCACCAATTCACAGTTGGAAAACAGGCACAATTGCTCCAGGTAAAATGGAAGACCTGTTGGAAGGCATGCGAATTGATCCTTTTCACTTGAGTGTGTTTCCAGGCCCAGCACCATTTATTTATCGATTTACCGATTTACTTATTTTTTATTTTATTTTAAAATTAAATTTATTGGTGTGGCATTGGTTAATAAGATTATATTGGTTTCAAGTGTACATTCCTGTGGTACATGATCTGTACATTGCGCGGTGTGCCCACCACTCAAATTCCATCACTATATATTTGACCCTCTTGACCTTTTACTATCCACCCCCCACCCCAATTCCTTCTGGTAACCACAATACTGTTGTCTGCGTTTATAAGTTTCGGTTATATATCCCACATATGAGTGAAATCATATGGGTGTTAGCTTTTTCTGACTGACTTGTTTTGCTTAGCATAATATTATCAGGGTCCATTCATGTTGCAAATGGCAGTGTTTCATCTTTTCTTATTGCCAAATAGTATTCCATAGTACATATGTACTGCTTCTTCTTTATCCAATCCTCTATCAAAGGACACTTGGGTTGTCTCCATGTCTTGGCCATCATGAATAGTGCTGCACTGAACATAGGGGTGCATACATATCTTTGCAAATAAATGTTTTCAGTTTTGGGGGGTAGATACCCAGAAGAGGGATTGCTGGGTCATATGGTAACTCTATTTTTAACTTTCTTAGGAACCTCCATACTGTTTTTCATAGTGGCTGTACCAGTTTACAAACCTACCAACAATAAATGAGGGTTCCCTTTTCTCCACAACCTCTCCAACTCTTGTTATTGTTGGTGTTGAGTTGTATGAGTTCTTTATATATTGTGGGCATTAACCTCTTGTTGGAGCTGTTGTAAGCAAATATTTCCCATTGAGTTGGTTGCCTTTTTGTTTTGTTGGCAATTTCTTTTGCTGTGCAGAAGCTTTTTAGTTTGATGTGGTTCTATTTATTTATTTTTGCTTTCACTTCCCATGACTTTGAGGTCAAAATCATAAAATATTTTCTACAACCAAGGTCCATAAGTTTAGTACCTATGTTTCCTTCTATGTAATTTATTGTTTCAAATCTTATATTTAGGCTTTTGATCCATTTTGAATTAATTTTCATACATGGGACAAAGTGTAGTCTAGCTTTATTGTTTTGCATGTTGTTTTTCAATTTTCCCAGCACTATTTATTGAAAAGTCTTCTTTTTTCTCCATGGTCTGTTTTTTGCTATTTTGTCAAAAAGTATTGTTCCATATACATGTGGTTTTATTTTTGGGCTCTCAATTCTGTTCTATTTGTCTGTGTGTCTGTTTTTCTGCCAGTACCATGCTGTTTTGATTATCATAGCTCTATAGTATAATTTGAAGCCAGGTAGTGTGACACCTCCAACTTCATTCTTTTTTTCTGCAGATTGCTTTGGCATTTGGGGTCTTGTGGTTCCATACAAATCTGATGGGTTTTTTTGTCCTATTTCTTTAAAAAATGTCATTGGGATTTTGATAGGGATTGCATTAAATCTGAATATTGCTTTGGGTAATTTTCGTTATGTGCCACTTACCTTTGTTCAATTGATATATGGCTTCTGGGAATCTGAGATGAGAAACAGGTAAAAATGCCAGTGAGAGGTGTGGGAATGATGAAATGGGGTGCAGGGCAGAGGGGATATAGGGGGACAAATGGGACAGCTGTAATAGCATGCTCGATAAAATATACATACATACATACATACATACATACATAAATGCCAGTGAGTTTGACCCAGAGAGCATTCTTGTTTCAGCACCACGGACAAGGCCATATACTCCTGCTGACCTGCTCAGAGTGCTTTCTCCTGTCAAAAGGGGGCGCATGAAGTTTTGTGGTTGGAGTAGTATCAAAGCACTAAGAGAAGAGAAATGCTTCATGGTTTGTGTTTTGTCTATGTTGGATTGACACAGTGTCTGCATATGCTTTGGGCAGAGCACATTAGAATATTATGAGACATTTTAATGTATTTATATTACATAATGAAGGACTGTTTATTTGCCAGATGCTTGAATGAGATCCATGCAGATAAGCAGAAATGGAAGAGGTAGTTGTGACCCCTCCCTCCCGTCATGACTCGGTCAATGAACACCAAACTGCTTTTCAATAGGCTTTGTCTTAACCTCCCTAAAGATACTGTGTAATGTTTCTTAAAGGCAGAGAGTCTACTGCATAATATTTAGTTTATTAATAATATTTGCCTTGTTGGAATGCTTTGTGAATATATTAAATAGGCTATAAATATAAAAAAGTAATATTTTATGGTCAGAACCTAAACTTTAGAGCCAAATTTTTGTTCAAATTAGCTTCTGCTACTTGCTAACTATGTGACTTTGGGAATAATACTTATCCTCTCTGAACCTTAATTTTTTCATCTCTGGAAAAAAGATATTGAAACTTACATTGCTGTGTTGTTATAAGTGTTAGAGCATCCCTATGACTCCTTGAACTAACTTTGTTAATGACTTATGTTAGGTAGATATTTTTGCTTTCACAGGACATCTTTTTATCCAGAGCTTTTGAATTTATTTGCATTGTTTATGCTATTACAATTATCCCTGCTTTTTCTTCCTTTGCTTTTAAGTGTTTTTTTAGAGATATTATTTATTTTTAGATTTTATAAAAGCTTATAAAAATAAAATATATAACTTGAAATAATAATAAGAAAAAAATAATCTATACCTTTGCCATCCAGTCTCAGGTAGATGATGTTGACCGTTTGGGAAACATTTTTTTCATACTTTGTCTATTCTTAAAATGGCTTATTCACATATTATGGAGTGATTTTTGTTTGTCTTTTAAAATAGGATTAGCTAATTTTCTTTTCTTAATGATGTAACTCGGAAATGTTCATATTTATATACTGAAAATATTTTTTCATAGCTTCATATGTCCTATAGTATGGAACTAATTCATATATTCCTTTACTGGAGAATAGAGTTCGCAATTGCTTTTCAAAGTGCTGCCACTGTACAGGTCATTATCAGGTCATATTAAATACTTTTCTCTTTTGTCAAAACAAGATCAAGTCACTAAAGCTTGGGGATGGGTGGGAAAGTTTCCTTAATGTGCTAATGCTCGTGGCCATGATATTAACAACTTTCTCATTTTCATCAGTGACCATTAGAGTTAATGATGCTGCTGAATTATAATGAGTTTTTGGTAGATGAATGCATATAGAATTAGATAGCTTAATCAGTACTTAGAGTTTATTAATCAAATTTATATACACTGCTTTAAACATTAATGGCAAGATTCAGAATTTTAATTCCTAAGGATATCTTTAAAGATGGTTGTTTAGCCCTGACTTGTGTGGCTCAGTGGAATGAGTACTAGCCTCAGAACCAAAGGGTTGCTGGTTTGATTCCCAGTCAGGGCACATACCTGGGTTGTGGGCCAGGTTCCCAGTAGGGGGCGAGCCAGAGGTAACTTGATTGATGTGTCTCTCACACATTGATGTTTCTCTCCCTCTCTTTCTCCTTCCTTTCCCTTCTCTCTAAAAGAAATAAACAAAATCTTTTAAAGAAAACATGGTTGTTTAGAATGAGTACTGATGAACCCCCTTTGTCAATCAAGTTTATTTAGCAGTAAATATACAGAAGTGCATTATAATTACTGTGGTATTATTAAGTGACATAAATGCAATCTATATCAAAGGTATACAGTCTAGTTGATTCACATTTTAATGTATTACATATGCTTAATATTTTTATTTATCTTGTTTTGCCCTTTGGTTTCATAAATCTAATGTATCACTGACACTTTTAAGAGTTACCTATAAGCTTTTGTTTGTCAGCTGGGACAGACCTCTGACAGTTCCATGGACATGAAGGTGAGACTGGGGTAAGAGGAGGCTGGATTTCCAGGGAGAGCCCCACTGAGGACAGGGAGCTCACTCTTGGCCTCCACACATTATTTATTCTCTGTAACTTTACAGACCCAGAAGGGGCTTTGACAATGAAGACCCTTGTAAGTAAAGAATTTGGACTTTATTCTCAGCGCAATTTGAAATCAAAATAACGTTTTGTTCAGCAGAGTGGCATGAAGTGATTGTTTCAAAAGATCACTCTGACCGCTATTTGGAAAATGTATAGGGAAGGTGCGAATGCGAAACAGTGATCTCTTTCAGACCACTGCAGTTTACTGGGCAGGAGATGGTGGTGGATGGTGGCAGAGGGAGATGGAGAGAAGTGGGCACTTGGCGGCTGTATTTTACAGTAGAACAAACAGGACCAGCTGAAAGATTGTGTGGAGAGGATGAGGGTAAGCAAGGAACCTGGGACGACTTGTAGATTTTTAAATCTGAGCTACAGAGTAGGTGGTAGCCCCCCGGCCGTTTTGTACCCCAATGCCAAAAGTTGGTAGAGGAGTGAATTTTATAGATGGGAATAGTTGACTTTTGGATGTATTAATTTTAAACTGTTCATTGGCTGTATGCTCAAGTGGAAGGTTCAAACCAGCAGCTGAGTGAATGGATACAGAGCACAGTGGAGAGGACCAAGTTAGAGAAATCAGCTTTAGAGTCAACAGTGGCACATGATTAATATTCAGAGACATAGGACTAGATGACGGAACGTGGAGAAGATCCAAACCTGAGCTCTCACTATGTGTATCACATCTAAGTTTGTTAAAACTTTAAACTTTTATGGTGCTGCATATGGATGATTCACTACATAAAAGGGGGTCCAGTTACAGTGCATTAAGGTAGGTACTTTAATTTTGATAAATTCCATGTAGATGATTACGTGGTCTTCTGAATAATGAAGGACACACTTCAGGGCATGTAATTCCTTTTAATTCTGAGACTAATCTCATAGTCCTACAGTATCTTTCTTGGTGTTTATCCATAAGTAATGTATTACTTTGTGGTGCTAAAAGACCCGCATTAATTTAATATAATGATATTTGATAGCACGGAGCAGTTTTAGTTGGTCGTATATTTTTCAAGCCATATGATAGTTTAGAGAAATTTGAGGATTTGGAAACATTTTGGAGTTTTAGCGAGAAGATTCTCACATGTATGGTAGAAGATGCATTGTTTGCAACAGTGAATTACTCAGAATGAGTAATGAAACATGCCTCCCCCACACACGTAAGCGGGACTGATTAATTTTTAGCAGGCATAAAAATAAATGGACTTCTTTCTCTCTGTGTTGACAGGTCTTTTAGCCTAACGATTGTGTCAGAGTTAAAGTCGTGCAACCCACACTGAAATTCTTCCCATAGAATCCAGAGAGAGTTTTTATTTAGAGATTTAGGGATTTTCTAAGCATAGCACTGTAATTGGAAATGTTGTGGCTTTGGCTCTTGGGGGAAAAGAGACAGGTTTCTAATACCAGGTAGAAATTTAGGTGGGATATGAAATGTTTTATGAGAAAAGTTTTCCGAGTACCTGAATTTTCAGTGTGGCTATTTTTTTTTTAAGTTGTTGCTTTAAAAAAATACATTTACTATAAGTATGAACTTGAGTGGCTAGATGGCTACATGATAACATTCTTATTTCCCTTTTACAACTTTTTAATTAAATTTTTTCAATTACAGTTGACATACAATATTATATTAGTGATTAGACATTTATATAACTTATGAAGTGATGACCTAATATGTTTAGTACCCATCCATGATAATTTTTTTCTTTACTAACTTAGTAATTTGAAACTGGTGGTAATTTGAATTTACCTATATTTAGAAAACTTTTCTTCACTAACTATGTTTTTCACAGAACAATTTTTTTCCCCTGGAATCTTAAAGTCCTAGATTGGCACACCTGTATCTACTGAAAATTAATAGAATAAGTTTCAAATTATTCTTATCTCTTCACCAAAGAAAAGATAAGAACTCTAGTAGGCAGTTCTTTTTTATCCTAGTTTGTAGTAGGTACTACAAATAATAAAATTGTAGGTATTAAAAATTCTACACATGGAAATTTAAAAATCAGAACATTTAAAAACTCTACTTGAGAAACAACAAAATATTACAAAATTAATAAATTTTTCAACAGAAAAAGCTTTGCTTTCTTCAAAAAATATTTCTAGAGGTCATAACATTTGGAGGAGTTTTTTTTTTCTTTTTCTTTCTTTTTTCTTGAATTTGCTGTAAGTCCCTACTGAAACTCTTTCTTCCCTTAAGTATTTCAAGATTTTATTTTAATTTTAAATTCTGACATTTCTGGAGACATTCAGTCCTTTTGCAATGATGCTGAGAATAGAATCCCTCATTTCATGTACCTGTGTATAAGGCCTGACAGGAATCTCGTATTTGGCTAAATTTTGACAGGCCTGCTATACTTCATGTTACTCCTCTTAACTAACTTATGAAGAAAATAAGAAAAACAATTCCTAATTTGTTAGAAAATACCTGACAGAGAATGTGCAACTGATATATGTAGTTTACTTTGCTTAATTTCAATTCAACATGTACTTTGTATATTTTGCCTATGAATGTTCAGGAGTTTGAAATAAAACTTAAAATAATGACTTTTTTATAATGTCTCTTAAATTTGAGAACAAAGCACCTATCCTCTTTTCTCTTCACTCCCCACCCCATTTAAAGAAAAAGGAAGTTGATATTTTTGGCTAAAAAAATGTTTTTGTTTGTAAAGTTCCTTAAAGTGTAGAGATAAAATAGCTATAAATCTTGGATGTTTTAACCCAGGTTTCAGTTAATTTTGAAATGTTAGGATTCAAAATCAGTGGTTCTCAACCTACTTCAGTGTAATATACTGTGAATCATCCTCCCTCATCCATGCTTACATTGCTCAATAATCACGACATTGAGTACTGAATCTAGAATTCCCACAATCCTTTTGAACCCAATCCCCTGGGAAGTTACTCCAATGTTAGACCTGCCACATGAGATGAAACCTGTTTGCCAATTCCTGAAACACAGGCATAGGAAGAGTTTTTAAAAGTGCAGGGAAGTATAAACATAAAGATAATTATTAAAAATAAATATTATGTAAGTGAAATGATTATATAAGAAGATATAAAGATAAATTATAGGCCCGATACAGTATGATTAACAACTTCCTTAGGTGTCACTGAGGAGCTGTGAAATACTTTGCCTACTTCTATTGTTAGGGAAAGGAGCAATTGTAGATATTACCTAGTTGAATTCATTTCAACTCAAAAGAGGAACAACCTGGCACAGAGGTTTAAATGACTCGTACGGAGTCGTAAAACTGGTGAACGGCACCCAAACAGACCGTCCGTTGCAGCACCTCCATTATGCCATCTTCCCACGGTCCAGCCTACCAGTACTTCACTGCCTTCCTTCCCTCCCTGCTGAGTACGCAGCTTAGAAGAATTCAGGAATGAATAAACATCGAGAGAGACTCACGGTGGGCATGTTGCCCAGACTTTCCTAATCCACATGCCACTACGTGATTTTTGTCATATCTGTGCTCTATACTTCCTGACCACTAGGCAATCCTAGACCAGCCTCATGACCTAAACATAGTTCACAGATGCATTTTGTTTTCGTTAGCATGGTATCTTAGAAACATTTTCAAAAATGTAAAAGAAATCAAAAGAGTAGGTGACCCTGGACCCTCGTTCTCAAAGACAGCCTTACGATGGGGCCGAGGAGTAGCTGACACCTTTGGCGAGATAGGGATTTTCATTTTGCTAGGGTACAAACACCTCCCTCTTAATTCTGGCACCATATTGAACATCATTTGCCATTTATTATCATATTTATATGGTACTTAAATTCATATCCTCACTGCATCTCTATCCAAAGATGGATAACAAAAATGTAGACCAAGATGGTCATGTGGTTTTTTCTCCAAATGAGCCTACTTCACCTCTTGACTTTACCTGTCTAGCCCCTGAAAACATCTGAGTTTACAATGGTTGGTCAGACTGTTTTGGACCAACATGGTATCAGTGTACTTAAAAATTACATTTAATATAATAATGCTACACATTTTTTCTTAAATTATCAATATGGAAGTGAGTAAGACATAACAAGATAGGTTAGCTATTTCCTTTCCTCCTATTATTGCTCTCAGGTACACAATTATTTTCTGTGTACCATTCATTCCTACGAAATGACTAAATATAACTCTCCCTTTGAAGTTTATCATTTAGTATAAATTTGGCAATCTTTATAACATTGCAAAATGTCACAAGGTTTAGAGACACAATGGCAAAGCAGTTTCTCAGCAGCAGATGAATTCTACAGTCCCAAGATTAGAACTACAGTTAAGCCCATGGCGATGGGGGAAGCAGTATTTTTCAGCAGCAGAAGAAACCCTGAGCAAAATTATTTTGTCCTTCGCCAGGGAGACCTGGCAGGCTATGCTGCGGACATCGTACATTGCTCTCTTCCGCAACTGATCTGTCTTCCTCTCTCCCGCCCTCCCTCCCTTCCTTCCTTGTTAATCATTCTCATATTTTTTCCATTACCATTTAATCTCCATATACCCCTTTCTCCCCACAACATTCACCACCTTGTTGTCCATGGCCACGAGTCCTTTTTCTTTTTTGCCCAATCCCTCCACCCACGAAGCGGCCCCCCTCCCAAGTAGCTGTCATCCACTCTCCATCTATTAGTCTGTCTCTGTTTTGCTTGTTAGTTCAGTTTGTTCATTAAATTCCACATATGAGTGAAATCATATGGTATTTGTTGTTCTCTGGTTTATTTCACTTAGCATAATGTTCCCCAGGTCCATTAATACTGTTGCAAAGGGTAAAAATTTCCCCCTTTTTATGGCCTAGTGGTATTCCATTGTGTAAATGTCCCATGGTTGCTTTATTCACTCATCTCCTGATGGACACTTGGGCTGCTTCCGTGTCTTGGTGACTTTAAATAACACTGCAGTGAACATAGGGGTGCTTATGTTCTTTCAACGCAGTGTTTTGGATTCCTTCAGATATATTCCTGAAAGTGGGTCAACTAATCCCATTACTCATGAACATTTTCATGTGAGTTCTAAACACACTTGGCAAGTGATGGCTTGATAGCCCAGCTATGGTTTAATAAAACCATGAAGAACAACCCCGAGCTTCCTGTTACCCGACTTTTATATAACTTCAGTATTGATTTAAGTGGCATCTTATTTATTTCCAAGGGAACATTCTTATTGATTTTAACATATATTTTAACACCCAAAGATTAGACCTTTACTTCCAATTATGAGGAAAATTACAAAAATGGTTAGCATCTCTCTTCATCCTTTTTAAATAAATGATAGTGTAGCTTATTTCCTTATTCAGTCATCCAACCTTCATTGTGACGCATTTGACCATTTGTGTAAATCTTTCTCTGCCAAAGTTTCTAATATGAACCTCATGGAAAAGTAACAGTGCTATAATTTCATTAAGAAAGAGAATCTCAGGACTGTCTTTAAAACTTACCCAGTGAATATGAGGGTGCTACCAATAGAAACAGGAAAATAGGCCCCTTATCCCCCTCTTAGAGCAAAGATGAAAAGATGGCACCCATTTTCTCATTTTCTTCTCGCCCCTTCTTTTTTTTCTACTTAGTAGTAGGAAGGTGGGGAGGATCAGGGATGATCACGAAGTTTTCAGTATCTCTTTGGATTCTGTTGTCAGCTGTCCTTGGCATGTTACAGACCGATCTTATCAAGAGGCGCAGACCAAAATTTCCTCCATTTCCTTTTACAGAATGAAATGCAAAGTAGAACTCTGGGGAGGCAGACTGTCGTTGTGGGATTTTATATCTGTTTTCGCCACTGCCACTCTTTCTGTGTGCTGCTTTTATCTTTTCTCCTCTTTCCTTTTTTGTTCCTTACTCCACAGTCTTTTATTGTTTGCAGCTTAGCTCACTTCCTTGTTTCTTACAGAATCACCACAGAATTCTGGGTTTGAATGTCAGCCCCTCTGGCTATAGCCATGTGACCTATAGTAAATTGTTTATTTTCTGTGTGTTTCTGATTTCTCATTTGAAAATAAGATGGATAATGCCTGGCATATAATAATTACTCAATTCTAATATACTATGTAATTTTAAAAGTCTTTTTGGGTTTCCTGAAGTTAAGAGACTGGAGGATTGCTAAATACTGAGGGAATATTCTCACTTCTATGAGAGAATTATACCTGAAAGGAGATTGTAATTTCTTCAATTTTATTTCTGAAAGGATTTTGGTCCATTCATATGTATAGTTTTCTAACTTTTTACTCAGTGCAAACCCATCTTTAATTAAAATTCTGGTCAGCATGATGTTTTCAGAACTAGAATTAAAATGGGATGACCCAAGACATTAAATAAATGCCCTATGGGCATTCAGGACTCTTCTCTGACTTTATTTCTGAATCTCTTGTACCTTAGAGGCTTTCTTTAAAAAAAAAAAGACATAAATTTTATAGGAAACATTGAAAGAGATGAAATGTTTGAACAGGTGAGAAATTCACTATCAATAACCAAGTTGTCATGGTGATCAAGTGTGAACTCTGCTTACCCTTTTACTTATTTTGTTTGTGTGGTCTTAATATTTGTGAGCCTACGCTTAAAAATCAGTAATTTTTGCGCAAATATTTGGACTTTTGACTAGTCTTAAAAATCAGATCTGATTTACTTTGAGTGTTGCTTTCCAACTTTTAACATAGAAGCTATCATTGTCATAGGTGCTTAACAGTTAATTGTTCAACATATTTAAGAATGATTATGCTAAACAAAAATACAAATTGTGATTAAATGAATAATGCTGATGAAAGTTTAGGGTTTCAGCAAAAGACATGAGAGAAAGCAATTGGTATAATCTTTTCCTTTTTCACTGTTTTTGCAAAATGATTCATACAAACCAATCTCTAAGAAATATCCAGTGGACACCTTTGAAGATTTTTTTCTCCAAATTATAGTGTGGGAACACTATAAGCTCCTGCAGTCTGTCATCTTTATCTTCCCTCTCTCTTCTCAGGTTGCATTCTTGTAATTTCAAGTGGCTAATGTTATTGAGAATGTACTTTGTCCAGGCACTGTTCTAGCCTTTGGTAACTTATTTACTCTTCAAGGAAACCTCATTAAAAAAAGTACTTATCACCCTTATTTTTAAAATGGTGAGATTGTCTATTATGCTGTGCAGCTGAAATGAATACAAAATAATATTGAATGAAAACTGTATTGAAAAAATAAAATAAAATAGAAATAGAAATGAGGAACTTGGCCCATCGTCCCTCAGCCAGTGCGTGGGGTGAAAGAGAATCTGATTGCAGCCCACATTCTTACTATCGTGGCAGTGGTGACAACACAGTGGCCAGGGTCTTCTCTGACCATATTTCTGCGTCCTTTTCCCCAGTTTGCCTTTCACTATCTCTGCCTTTTTTCTTAAAAATGATGATAACAGCTACAAAACAAAATAATGATTGCCTTCCTCCCATTTTTTCCTTCCAAATTAGTGCTCTTTGATTACATCTCGCGAATTTTGAAATAGTTATTCTTAAAAAAAAAATTTTGTTATTCTATTACAGTTGCCCTAATTTTTCCCCCTTTGCCCTCCTCTGCCCAGCCCACCTTCAGCGCCCAGTCAGTCTCCACGCTCTTGCCCATGTCCATGGGTCATTCATACATGTTCTTAGACTAGGGAAGGGTTAGTCTTAGGATTTTTTTCAGCAACTAATGTTTTAATTTACTTCTTGCTTCAAAAGAAGTTTAGTAGAGTGCTTTGAAATATTTGAGGGACTAGATATAGTTTTTATTTTAAATTTCTATTGCCTTTCAAAATCGTATTGTAGTCTCATAGGCTGCTGTTTCTACTCTTTCCATTTTAAAGATTTATTGAAGTTTTTTTCTTTGGCCAAATATATAAGCAAAATTTGATTAATTTTCATGGTACTTGAAAAGAAAACACACTTTTAAAAGAGTTCTGGCTTTAATTAAAGTCTTATTAATTTTCTTTTATTCAGCTCTCTTATGAAATTTTTGGTTATTTTATTCACGTAAAGAATAAGAGCTGTGTTAAAACACCTGGCTGCTTACCCGTATCTGCCCCTGCACGCCCAGATGTTTTGACCCGTTCATTACTATACTGTTCAGCCCATAGATAAATCAGTTATATTTTCACTATGTGTGGTTGTATCCTTCACCATTAGCAAAAATATGTTCTGCTTCACACTTAATATTAATTTTAACTATTATTTCAATTTAAAAATAATATAATAACTGCTGAATATTTAACCATGTGTGTTAGGCATTATTTAATCCCAGCAGGAAGGCTCAAGTGCCTGACCCGTTGTTGGTACTCTAATAGTTGTTTTGTAACTAAATGACTAAAAGTTCGGTTATTGGGTTATGCACATGGTCCTCCAGTCTGTTGTTTCACCCAAGGGAAGGCACAATGGCCAGACTTTAGAAATATGTCTCTCTGAAGTTAACTTATTGAAAATGACTCTAAGATAACTCAGGACTTTTCACTGGAAGATTATCTAGACTTTTAGGTTCATATTTTGGGTCAATATTTGTTTTATTTTTATGAATAATTTCTGTTTGAAGTGTAATTCATTTTACCTTTTTTAATTCAACAAGGTTAAAGTGTTAAAATATTCAGTCTGGATTTATAATTAGTGTTCCAAAATGTCTAGTGTAACAGTATTGTCCCAAGTGGGCGGCAATGTCAATATGCATTGAACTTTACTTTTTCATATTTAAAATGTTTTACTATTTATTTTTTATTTCTTTAATCAGTGGTGCTCTCATGTGTAATGTTATTTGCGTAAGAACTTACTTAGTAGCATTTCAACAATCAAATATACCTCATTCCATAAACCTGGGAATATCCGTTACTGATCACCTAGGTCAAGGTATAGTTGGTGTCACTGGATTTTTCTGCCAAATGATGAAGTATTTCTTTGAAGACTCCTTTTACCTCCTTTTCAAAAGAAAATAAAAAATCTTTTAGGATATTGTCCCTTCCAGGTTTTTGATATCATGGTGTCTCTGTGTGTGTATTTTAATGCATTTTATTTAAAATCTAGTATTAATATTACTGGAAATAAATAGCTTTGATTTTAAATATAATATTATAGTTTTCTGATAAGTTTGAACATGTGTTAAAAGTCCCCCTCACCCTGGCTGGTGTGGCTCAGTGGATTGAATGCTGCCTGAGTAACAAAGGGTCGTTGGTTTGATTCCCTGTCAGGGCACCTGCCTGGGTTGTGGGCCAGGTCCCCAGTAGGGGGGTGGGGTGGTGCATGAGAAGTAACCACACATTGATGTTTCTCTCCCTCTTTTTCTCCCTCCCTTCCCCTTTCTCTAAAAATAAATAAATAAAACCCTTTAAAAAGGAAGCCCCCCTCACAATTACTTATAATGGAACAGTTGACCACCACACCTGCAGTTACTTTTTATTTTGGGTTATTTTTAGTTTAAAATTATTTATTCTTAAAGTTTATTCCATTTAGTCTAGGGATCGACATCTGCTTCAGCAGTCAAGACTAGATCAGAATGATCGTATCAGACTGATGAGGTTATGGGTTCAGGTAGCAGCAAGGGAGTTAGTGAGTGGGAGACTTGAGTGGGTCTTCAAGGTCTTTCTACTTTAGTTCCAACACCTGTCACAGAAAAATCTTTACCTCCTGTGTCAGTGCATTTCTGAATCTCACAAGGCTCAAACAATGAATGAGTTCCAATTTATTTTTAGTCATTCCCCCTAAAATCGGTATGTATTCATATTGCTTTGTTTTACTTTTAATAGTTGGAATATGGAGCAATATTTTAAAAGTCCTTTCAAATAATTGCAGGTGTTCTTGTTTTACACTATCAAAACTCAGCAAGTGATGGTTTCTTAAAGATTAGTTGCAATAGAGAATTTGAACTCATACAAGTGAACTTTTTATATTGTTTTACATTAGTCTACCTATTACTTTCCCCCTCATTTTTATTGAGATATAATTCACATATAATTCACATACAACATTATGTTACTCTAAGATATACAACATAATGCTATGATATATGTATATATTGCAGAATGATTACCATGATAATTTCAGTTAAAATTCATCACCTAAGTACAATATTTTTCTTACAGTGAAAACTTTTAAGGTGTATTTCTTAGCAATTTTCAAATAGACAGCGCTATTAACTATAGTCATCATGCAGTGCCTTATATTCCTCTGCCCCCACCCCTGGCAACCACCAGTCTGCTCTGTTACTGCATGTTCGTTTTCTTTAGATCCCACATGTAAGTGAGATCATACGGTATTTGTCTTTCTCAGTCTGTCCTAGTTCACTTGGGACTGTTTTTAAGTGTCGTGACATAATCTTACTTGTGGAATTTCAGAATAACGTGGGCCTGGTTCGCTTTGCTTGGACAGAAAGCTTCTGGTCAGCTTGGTGCCCTGTTGCCTCGTGCTTTGTGGCCATTCATTAGTGGTTTTCAGCCACACTGTTGGACGTTACAGAGGAGTCTTCACATTTTCCTCCCTACTGACCACCTTCTGTTGGCACAGAATCTAAATTTTATTCTTACATTTGTGGAAGCACATTCTATTTTTTAAATTCCTGCAGACATAGTTAGCACTATCCCCTGATAAAGCATTCTCTGGGTGGACTCAAAGTTGTGATCCAGTGCTGAAAATACATGTTTCTTTTTTCTTCACGAGAATCAAATTTATTTGAGAAAAGAGGATAATCATATTTAGGTCAAATACAATAGTTCAAATGTGATTTTAATGAAAAGGAGCTGTTGCCCAATTTCTTTTCCCCTGACTCAGGGAATTAAACTATGGGGTGAGTTTGAAGATTTACAAAGTCATTTTTGTCTATTCATCTCTCTCTCTCTATATATATATTTATCTATAAAATATGTATAAATTTATAGGGGTGTGCAAAAGTAAGTTTACAGTTGTGAGTATGCAAAACAGAATTTATTCTTATATTGTATTATTATTTATTTATTATTGCATTATTTATTTGTATTATAACTGTAAACCTACTTTGGCCCACACCCATATTTGTATGTATATCTCTGTGTACTTACCTATCTATAGCTAGGTATGTAGACATATATAACATCAAACAGATGTAACAGATACATAAAGAGATAAGTAAAATTCGCTAACCTTCATGGACCGACAGTTTGATTAAGTAACTCACCCAGTGGAGTCTGAGTTTGGAGTATTGTAGAATTGAATAATGCACTTTGCTACCGGTGATTTTTATTATTGAATTCTCCTATCTCTGGATGTACTTTTTTCCTTACCTGTAAAAGGAACATTTTAATATCTGCTTTGCTTTAGTTTCATTTTGGCACGGAGGGACAGAATCATGTTTATAGCAAATGTTCCCTAAATGCTGCTGCTATTACCCCTGCTCTGTTGATAGCCTGGAATGTACCTAGAACATAGAACACAAATTTACACTCCTTCCTCTCGGCTTTCGGCGTCTTGGAGCCAGTTCCATCTCTGGCTTCTATCACTTTGGGGGACAACTGAGCCAAAGATTTTTTTCTTTGTAAAATGGAATTAAATTGCTGCACTTTCTCTTTTCCACTTTTAATTTCACTGTAATTTTATAGCTGAGAGTGAAGTCATGTTTCCAAGGTGATGTTCTCAGTTTGTACTCAGCAAAGCTGAATATTCAAATATTCATGCTGATTGTGATCTGTCCTTCTCTTTGATTTGGAGTGATCATTCCTCTCTGTAGAATCATCCTGCTTAGCCTCGCTTGCTCTTACCAGGGCTCATCGGGAAGTATCTGCTAGTGTCCCGGTCCATAGTTAAGGAATGAAATGACACTGGCCTGGAGGAACTCTCGTCAGAGGTCCTTCTATGTCTATCATTTGTCCTGAGACTGTTCAGCCCACTCCCCTAGGGGAAATGGCATTTTTTAGAGCCATAAAGTGACACTAACACAGTGAGAGCTCCACAGGACAGACACCCACTGATTCAGTTTCCCCTCCGAGACTGTAGATGCTTGGGGTAGACATGTAATGCCTATATAATTGTTGGATCGGAGAAAGATATCACCAAAAGTTTCTAAGCCAGTGTTTCAGAAATAGGCTGAAATTTTAGATAATCCCTTACAATTTATAATATATGACACAAAAAATGAATTCCAATTTTTAACAATTTGTTATGGATAAAATCTGAATGCCGGATAATATATGACTTGAAACCATGGATGCCTAGTTAATGCGCCTTTGTAATAGAATGAACAGAAATCCACAGCACAGTTCTCACTAAATTTGAGCCATCAAAGACCGTGAAGGATAGATAGGGAGTGTGCGGCCCACCGCGGGCGTACCGTGTGTGCTGGTTCTAATGAACTCCTTCTTTGTTGTGTAGCACACAAAACCAAGAGAAAGCTAAGGTATAATTCTCGAAAATAAGTATAAAAACAATATACAGATGATATATTATAGAATTGTACACCCGAAACCTATATAGTTTTATTAACCAATATCATACCAATAAATTTAAAAAATACTTTGAAAATAAGTGTAAAAACCCTGTCTTTTAAGCTTTTTAATGAAATTCAGCTTTACAACATCCATTTCTAGTAAAGTCCTTGGCACTCAGGATTTTTTTTTTCTTGGTATATTCTATTGATTATGCTATTACAGTTGTCCCATATTTTTTCTTCCCTTTATCCCCTCTGCCCTGCTCCCCATCCCATCATCCCCCCCTCCCTGGCTTAGTTCATGTCTATGGGTTGTACACATCAGTTCTTTGGTTTCTCAATTCCTATGCTATTCTTAACCTCCCCGTGTCTATTCTTTTGTTTTGTTTTGTCAACATTTTCCCATGACCACTTTCCCAGTCCCCCACTTCCCACCCTCAGCCCTTCCCCAATGTGGCTATGCAGCAGAAAGAAAGAAAGAGCTACTACCCTTCACAACAGCATGGACAGAACTGGAGAGCTTTATGATAAGTGAAATAAGTTAGGCGGCGAAAGACAGATACCATATAATCTCACCTATGAGTGGAACCTAATCAACAAAACAAACAGGCAAGCAAAATATAACCAGCAACACTGAAATAAAAAGCAAACTGACAGGCACTCAGATTTTTATATTGAGATGTTAAAAGAAACATACCCCTTCAGTTGCTAAATATTTTTATTTTAAATAGGCCACCAGATTGTTCTATATACTGGACACAGAAAAGCCCTGTAACAATTTATCTTGGGGAAAATATTCAAACCCTGTTTGTCTTTTCTTTATTATAAAGTGTTCTTTTAAATTCAATTATCCAGACCTCAGTAGCACTTAAATGACTGACAAGAGAATTATTATCCACATTTTAATAGCTAAAGGCATCATAGATTTCAGATGGGAACGTTTTCAAAGCTCTTACCCAATGCTTGATGCTCACGTCATCTCACATCATATTTCTGGGGGGTTGGGGAGGCAGGTAAGGCAACAGTTTTATTCTGTGTAGGAGGAAATTTGCTTTGGTTCACTTATGGATCAAGAAACATCTGCAATATGGTGCAGCTAGATTGGTAAACCTGTAATTTAGGACTGAAAATACCTATTGCATTTTTCTCCCCCTGCACTTCCTCCTTTATTTTTTCAATAGTGTCTTACTCATTGTACTTAATTTAGGCAAAGTCACAGCCACTGAAGGGTGGAGTAACCGCTATCTTCAGAGACCGCATTCCAGGGTGAACTCACTTCCTCTCCACTGCAATTATTCACATTTAAACAATATTTTGTCCTCCAGAAAGATTTCAAATTCATGCAAAGATAATTAGGAGTTATGTGTACCCTGTTTTCGCTCTAAACTTTATCATTCAGAGATTTAGACTAAACCATTTTTTAAATGCTTTGGGCTAGAACACAGATTTTAAATGTAGTCAAACCACCCAGACACAATATTTTAAAGACCTTTTAGCTTAAACTAGCAAAACATACATGAGAGACATTGCTGTGTATGATTAGGAGTGTGCCTGATTAAAGAAGTGAGAATAGAGAAGGAGAGAGGGAAGTATACATACCAAAAGAGTTGAGTAAAGTCCTATATACAAAAATTAAACATGATTTGGCTGGGAATCAGGAGACTTAAAATTACAACCTAACACTAGTGAATTTTCCGCTTTTGGCATCAGTTTTGTCATCTGTAAAAGCCCAGATTAGACAGTTTTACTGGTTATTTCTAGCTTCATTTCTGTGGTAGCAAAAGGTAGCCGGTAGGGAAAAATGACCTGAGGAGTCATTTTTGTTATTAGAGAAGAAAGTCATTGAGCAAAAACATTTTTAGGGGAAATGAGATAAAAGCCATTAACCATTCATTTTTGTATGTAATCTTAATATAGCATACAAAATAAGAATTTTTATATGTGTAAATTCTTTTTGCCATATATTACGATTCTGTTTCTCTTTTAAAATATTTTATTGATAATGCTGTTTAGTTGTCCCAATTTTTCCCCTTTGTCACCCCCACCCAGCACCCTCCACTCCCCTTAGGCAATCCCCACACCTTTGTTCAGACCCATGGGTCATGCATGTAAGTTCTTTGGCTACTCCATTTCCTATTCTGTACTTTACATCCCCATGGCTATTCTGTGACTACCAATTTGTACTTCTTAACCCCCTCCCCTCTTCACCCATTGCTCCAAACCCTCCTTCCATCTGGTAACCATCAAAATGCTCTTCATATGCAGGATTCTGTCTATGTTCTTCTTCTTTGCTTAGTTTGTTTTTTCAGGTTCAATTGTTGTTAGGTACGTGTTTATTGCTATTTTATTATTCATAGTTTTGATTTTTTTCTTCAATAAGTTCCTTTAACATTTCATATAATAATGGTTTAGTGATGATGAACTCAGTTTTTTCTTGCCTGGGAAGCTCTTTATCTACCCTTCAATTCTAAATGATAGCTTTGCTGGGTAGAGCAGTCTTGGCTGTAGGTGCCTGCTTTTCATGACTTTGAATACTTCTTGCGAATCCCTTCTAGCCTGCCAAGTTTCTTTTGAGAAATCAGCTGACAGTCTTATGGGAACTCCCCTTAGGTAACTAACTGATTTTCTCTTGCTGCTTTTAAGATAGTTTCTTATCTTTAAGCTTTGGCATTTTAATTATGATATGTCTTGGTGTGGGCCTGTTTGCAACCACCTTATTTGGGACTCGCCATGATTCCTGGACTTGCATGTCTATTTCCATCACCAGATCGGGGAAGTTTTCTTTCATTATTTTTTCAGATAGATTTCCAATTACTTGCTCTTTCTCTCCTCCTTCTGGCACCCCTATGATGTGAATGTTGGACCTCTTGAAGTTGTCCCAGAGGCTGCTTACACTATCCTCATTTCTTTTTATTCTTTCTTCTTCGTGTTCTGATTGGTTGCTTTTTATTTCGTCAAGTTCCACATCATTGATTTGATTCTCAGCTTCATCCACTCTACTGTTTATTCTCTGTAAATTGTTCATTTCCATTAGTATATCCTTCATTTCTGACTGCATCTTTTTTATGCTGTTGAGGTCCTCAGTAAGTTCCTTGAGCATCCTTATAAGCAGTGTTTTGAACTCTGCATCTGATAGGTCACTCATTTCCATTTCGTTTAGCTCTTTTTCTGGAGTTTTGATCTTCAGATTCTTTTATTTGATTTTTTTCATTTGGGTCATGTTTCTTCATGACCGCATTTTGGAAGCCTCCCTGTGTTTGTTTCTATGTGTTAGGTAGAGCTGCTATGACTCCCTATCTTGGTAACATGGCCTGTAGGCTCAACCTCCCCCATCACCCAAGCTGGGTGTTCGAGGTGTGTCCTTTGTGCCAGCCGAGTACACCCTCCTCTTGCAGTTGAGCCTTGATTGCTGTTAGTAGGTCCATGGGAAGGATTTACCCAGGTTAGTCAGTTGTAAGGATTGTGACTGCTTAGCACCAACCTCCACCATCCATGGAGGATCAGCTGTGCCAGGGCAGGATGATGGTGCTCCGATGTGGTCTGTAACTTTCCTCTGGTGTGCAGTCTCTGGGGTTTCCTGGGCAGTGCAGGTCAACATCAGCCACTACCTGTTTTCTTCCACCAGGGCCACCTGCCTGAGCTACAAAGCATTCTTCAGGCAGCTGCTGCGTGTGCTGGGCTTGGAGGTTCCCAGGTGGAGCCAAAATGTGATCCAAAGCTGGCTGCTGCTAGTGCCGGGCCTGGAGCTGATTAGCCAGAGGTAGGAGAGCTGGTGGCGGGCCATAAGGTGGGTGGGGTAAAACCTCAGGTAAATACCAGGGTGGGCAAACAGTGTAAGCCACGTCGACAGAGTCTCAAATATGGCGCCTGCCTCCTGTTCCATGGCTCTGTGGCGGGGACGCTCAGAGAAGGCATCATGGCCTTTCCCACCTTTCTGTCTGGGAGAGAGCTGTTCCCCAACACTTGCCCTGGCGCTAGACACTTCAGTTCCTCCCTGTATGCCACCGGTGCCTTTCAAGCTGCTTCCCTGATGGTGCTGGAGCTCGGAGGGAGTGCATCTGAGCAGGTTCGGTGCAGGCGCTTTAAGCGGAACTGCTGGGGAGCCTGGTAGCTTTTCTCACTTCCTCAAATCCTTCTGGCATTTACAGCCAGAAGTTATGGGGGCTTATCTTCCTGGCAGTGGAACCTTGGACTGGGGGGAGCTGGTGTGAGGCTGCAATCCCCCACTCCCAGGATATTGCTCCTAAATTTTTATCCACCACACGTGGGTATGGGGACCCTCCCGTTGCTCGTCTCCATTTCTCCGCCTCCATATCTCTGCATCCCCTTGTTTCCGTGTCTCCTACCCTCCTGGGTGTGTGTAGTTTCTTTAGTTCTGTAGTAGTCGGACTTCCATTCAACTCAATTTCTGACGGTCCTGAGTGATGGTTGATCTGGTATGTAGTTGTAACTTTGATGTGGTTGGGCGAGGAGGCGAGTCGTGTGTGCCTCTGCCACCACCTTCTGTGTAACTTCTAAGACATCGGTTCTCAAAATGGGATCTATGGACCGATAGGGAGCCTCAAGATTTTTCAGGGAGCCACAGGACTGAAACTTTCTGGGATAATACTAAGATTTATTTTCCATTTTGGTGTTTCAAAATTGCCATAATGGCACCAAAACAATAGCAGGTAAAATTGCTGGTGCCTTAGTACAAACCAGTGCTGGGGCAGCAAACTGGACCAGTAGCTATTGTGCCCTCAAGTACTGTGCATTCAGTACCCACCGTAGTCCACCGGAAAAAGACCAGACTAAATATGAGGTAGACAGAAGAAAAGAAATAATAAACATGAACAAAAATGAATGAGTTTAAGGACAGGAAATCACCAGAGAATGTCAGTGAAACTAAAAGCTGATGCTTTGAAAAGACCAAGAAAATTGATAAGCCTCTAGCCAGGCTAACGTGGCTATGGATAGGTAAAACCACATAAACGAAGGTTCTTAGGAGTCTTCAATAATTCTTAAGGTTGTAAAGGAATTGTAAGGTCCAAAAATTTGAGATCAGCTCTTCTGTGTGGCCTCCTGAAAATTGATAGCAGCACATCTGATTTTTTTTTTCCTGGCAGTGCCTTTTCTGTTACCGGAATCTTTTCTCACAGTGTAGAATTTGGGTAACAGCTATTTTTGGGAAGAGTTGAGTCTTAACTTCTGTCAGAGTCCTGATGATGCACACAGGCCAGTGTTTTAGGCTTGAGGTCAGGGGACAGTGCTACTACCTACGATGACACCGATTTTAGAACAGATTCTTTTTTTTTTAAAGATTTTATTTATTTTTAGAGAAAGGGGAGGGGAAGGAGAAAGAGAGGGAGAGAACATCAAAGTGATAGAGAAACATCGATCAGTTACCTATCACAAGCGCCCTGAACATGGACTGGTCCTGCAACCCAGGCATGTGCCATGACCAGGAATCAAACCAGTGACTTTTTGTTGTGTGGATGATGCTCAAGCACTGAGCCACACCGGTCAGGGGAGAACAGATTTTTAAGGCACCTAGAATTTCCCATTCTTTCTTTGATTTTATTTTTATTTTTTCAGCTTGCTTTTAAATCATAAAAGCACCCTGGAGGTTTTAAAAATAGAGTTCTATATAGTGAAAATGGTTAATGCAAGGTGGCATATTGAGAGGTAGAAATTATTACCTTTGTCTTTAGCAATTCAAAGGAAGTTCAAGGAGGCTCTCCACAGAAAATCTATGAGCCATTGGATGAGTTTGCTCAGGCATCAATTTATCTTAGCTCCTGAAATAACATTGAAACAATAATAAAAGGTAAAGTCAACCAGTGGAAATAGGTGTAACGGATTGTGTAAATGAAGCATAGCATATGCATTATTGTTGCTAACTACATGTGAAATGCACTTAGGCCAGACCATATTGCTCATTTACCAAATTACACTGCAGAGCTGCGTGAAAGCCCTTAGATTACCAGACTGCTCTGAGGTGGGCAGGATGAGAGAAGGGAAGAGGGGCTCCTGGGTGTGCATGCTATTCTTTACCTCCTGGGACTAAACTCTGGTTGGGAGCACATCATAAATTAAAAGCGTGTCCTGTCCACAACTGAAGCCTCATTTGTTAGTTTCTTTCTTCCTCTTGTAAAGGACTTAAATGAAATGCTAAATTAAACGGCACTTGCTGTTCCCTTCATGTAGCTAGAACAAACACTCATGAGTGTTCCCAGTGTTGTAACTGTGGAAGTAGATAAAAAGCCACTGGGCGAATCTGCCTGGCAAGCTCTGAACTTGGCTCTGTGGGGGACACTGCAAGAAGCCAAAAGAAACTAGTTCCTTCCCTGCCCAGGCCCTGCAGCGAAGTAGGGCATCCGTGATACAGAAAAGCATCAGCAAGAATGGAATTCATAAACTTCTAATGCATGGTAGCAGAGGGGAGTCACAGAGTAGTGATTGGTTAGCCTGGCCATAGCAAGGACTGGAGTGACATTTAAAAAAATATGTTTATTGATTTAAGAGAGAGAGAAAGGGAAGGGGGTGCAGAGAGAAACATTGATGTGAGAGAGAAACATCGACTGGGTGCCTACCATACATACCGGGACCGGGGACTGAACCCACAACCTAGGTATGTGCCCTGACTAAGACTTGAACCCCCAGCATTTTGGTGTATGAGATGATGGTCCAACCAACTGAGCCACACCAGCCAGGACTGGAATGACATGTTTTTAAAATGCCTTTTTAAAAAAATCATGAAAAAATTTAAACACACAGAAATGTTCTATTAATAATTTGATAGTCTTCTCTATTATCACTATGCTTATTTTGGAAATGTTAATATTTGACTTTATCTTCTTCAAAATCTTGTCCCTCTCTGAGCATGTATTCTTGTTTTCGTAAAAACAGGGTCATAGAGGACACGATGACACCATATAATCCCTCAACCCCGCACCTCCTTCTTTTCAACTCTTTCCCACCACTGTGAATGCAATATCTTATCTAGTAGATGTTAGTTATAAAAGCAGAACACAATACCATTTTTAACATCTTTCCTTCTTTCCTGAAATCCAATCTACCCCAAGTCCTGTTGATTTTGTTGCTAAAATATCTTCCAGATCTAACGAGTTATTTTCAGGTGTACTATAACTGTGACTATCAGGAGTCAGTTTCCCATTGTGTTTCATTGGACTGCTGCAATAGCCTTTCAACTGGCTGAATGCCCATACACACTTTACCTGCCAAGCTAGTCTGCACACTGTAGCCAGAGTGATCTTCAGGAACCCCATATTTGATCCTAAAACCATTCCAAAAGCTTCCCATTACACTTCAGATGAAGAGAAAACTCTTTATTGTACATTTTAAGGCCCCGTAACATCTCACTTTTTTAGCATCATATTGAATCACACTGTTCTTCAACGCTGCCACACAGAATTCTGTATGTTGTACCCTGCAGGACCCCTGAGAGCCCTCGGTGCACTTCCGTGCCTGTGAAGAAGCCCCCTTCCCTTCTGCAGTATCAAAAATAACATACCCTTCGGAACCATACGAGGCAACACTTCTTTCCACCCTCCTTTTTGCTTCCCAGCTCCTGGCTTGCTTTTATGTTCTCAAATGTGTACTTCCCTTTCTACCATAAATATTTTACTCTTGTTCTTCTTTTCTTCCTGGATGCTCTTCCATTGCCTTTGTATCAGTGAACAGAAAAGCATCTTTCAAACCTCTGCTTATCCTCAGACCTTCAGTTGGATCAAGTATCCTTAATACACAGAGGAATAGGTCCATGTAGCTCTCCTTTATATCGTATGATTATTTGACTGGTGTTCGTCACTCTCACTAGAATGTGAAAGGTGGACAATACAGTTAGCTCATTCTATTAGAAATAGGTGGCCTATTAATAGAGGGAGCCTATTAAATATTGTCGGTGGATGAATTTACAATGTTGGGAACCCCTTTTTCACATAGGAATGTATTATTTGTGCTCTTCTACAGTGTGCCTCGATTGGTTGCATGTAGTTCACAATACACGTATTCTACAGTGATCTAATCTCACACGATGGACATATTCATTGTTTCCAACTTTCCAGTATTGTTCATGTTGTCTCATTTCATATTATTGGTTATCAATTAGACTGAGAGGAAGGGATATATTTCCTGGGTTTATATAAAGATAAGGGAAAATTTTTTAGCTGGGAAGAAAACCAAGTTAAAAGACATAGTTAGGAGGTAGCCAGAGGTTAGCAGGGAGCTGGGCACAGTCAGAAACAACTATGATGTGTAATCCAAAGTAGGCATCTTATGAAGAGGAAACAGGGAGAATTATGGTAGGGTCGATAAGAATTAATTCATATTGGTAGATTTCTTTGCTAAAGAGGTGTGACTTAAATCTTTAATGAGTTTTGATAATATGGCTATTTTGGCACTGGTATTTTACTTATTTTCAAACTTTCTTCCTCATAGTTTGTTTCTTCAAATCTAATCTACCTTCAAATCACTGAGGAAAGAGATTCTCCTTTATTTATCTATTCTAGAGACAGAATAATGTACAAGCCAAAGAAAAATCTGTCTTCATGGATTTTCTACTCAGTGACAGAAGGAAAAAAATAAAAAGGCAAAAAAAATCAACAATATACTTTTAAATATTGATAGTTATCTTAAAAATAAGTCACCATATCACATGAGGCCCTCAAGTAGCTACTCCTTCTGACAGCAATCTCAGTAATAGTACATACCAATTGTAATTAAAATAAATGAATGCCCCGATCAACATTTGGCTGTGATTACACTTTGGCTGAAATCAGCATTTGGCTGTGAAGAACTACCAGTGCGCTATAGTGTGTGGGTTGGGAACTATTAGCTCTGCGACCTTGGGCCAATTGTTTAACCTCTTCATATGGTCTGGTTTCTTCATCTCTACGACAGGGTAGTGTTGCTACCTAGTTTAAGGCATTTCCCAGAAGATTGTATCTGTAGAGAGTTTAGAACCATGTAAGTGGAGTGTGTGTATAAAATGAATAACGTAAAATTGAATAAAATAAATGCACCTTCCTAGCCAGGAAATGAAATGTGCCTCTGTGTTAGTTCTTTTCCGTTGCATGCAAGGGTTAGACATGGACTTCAGAGGCATTTAGTTCAATGTTCTCATATTGAGTGGGAGGAAATGGGGCTGAGAGAGGGGGCAGCGTTTCAGCCAGAGTAAGACCTGGGGTCTTCCCCGTACCCTTACACTGCTCGTTAGAGCGTTTTATTCTGCATGACCTCCACTCACTCGCGTTTTAAGTAAAACAGAAACCTACCTCCACCTGAGGGTCACTCCGTAAAGAACCATTCCCCTTCCTCGCCGGTGTTGCGGTTCCCACTTCACTCTTGCACGGGGGTCTCCACATGGAGTTCATGTGGTAAGACGTGGATGTTTTCGGAGCCAAGATGCTGCGACTACCTCGGTGAGCAGTTCACGTGGTGTTTTTAGTTAAAGTCCTAATTTGCCTTCGATAGCTAATGAGCTTGTGGGTTATAAACCTACTCATTATTATGAATGATAGGGCCAGTGCTTAAAATTTGGCAGTTTTGCACTAAGACATAATTATTTATGAAAAGGCCTTGCCCCAGAAATGGAAATTATAATAATTAGATTTCATTTTTCTGTGGCTTTTGTATTCGCCTCTCCCCTGCCCCCAAGGGAAGCAGACGTCTAGAAGGTACTAATCACTAGTAGTGGAAAGTTTCCTGCCCAGGCAAATCAGAAAGTCAGGAGCCTAAACCCTGGAACTTTTAGCCGCCGCTTAGCCACGTGTCTTTAGAAAAGGAACGATGCCCAGAGGGTTTCTATGTGTTACCGATACATTTATGCTCTATAGCGCCACCAGCTGACCAGCCTCAGGGCTTTGTTCCTCCAGAAAGAAATGAATGTTTTTGTAAGATGCTTTTAAAACATGGTTAAATAGGTATAACAAATTTGTTTCCAAAAGTTCATTGGCTTGGTTGAAACTAGACCGTGAATAATTTTATATCAGGAAAAGAATGTGGAAATTACCCCTTTTGGCCAGGACATGGCAGTTCACGGTCAACCATGAGCTGACCCAAGAACCCTGCAGCTAGTGGGATGCCACAAACTGAAACACGAGTACTCAGTTCCCCAGTCTGGATCAAAAGTATGTCAGTTCAATTTTTTTGAATTAAATGGTACAACATGAATTCATTAAACTGAGTGAAAAATTTAATTTAAAAAATCCCATTACTGAGGTGCAAAGATGTTGCCGGTGGTCTTTGTGGCTGAAGATGGTGTTTCTGCATTTTAATAGAATAATACAATAAAATTAGAATTTGGGGCAATCATTAGACACTATTGGGCTAAATTAATCTGGTCTAGATGCCAGACGCAACTCCTCATTTTAGGCGAGGACAGCAAGGTGGTGTAATAGGTTACGTAAGGTGCAATGTCAGACTGCTTATTAGTGGCAGAGCTGGAACTAGGGCACAGATCTCCTGGCTTCCAGTTCAATATGCTTCCGGCTACACCTCAAAGCCATCAGGCTGTCTTTGGCTCATCAAAACCTCCATCCTACCTGCTAATCTCCTGCAAACCTTTGCCTCACCTCTTCCATTTCTTTCTACAACACGGATTTCTCCCCGTACAGCTCAGCAGAAGAAGAATGCACTTGCAATTTCATAGAAACATTTTCCAATATTAACGTTGCCTGTAAATAAAGAGGTGTGCAAACCTAGCTGTATCTGCTTCAAAGTTACATTCCAGTCTTTCATCCTTGGTATTGCCGCTTAATGGATGAGTGTGGATCCTGAAGGCTGATCGCTTGGCTCCGTTCCCACTGGCCTCCCTTATCATCTGTGTTACCTTAGGCAAACAATGTTCTGCTCCGTGTTCTCATCCGAAAAAGAAACTGAGGTTGTGAATAGTAAATACTTCATAGATTTTTGTGAACGTTAAGTAAGGTGATAGCCACACAGCACCGAAGAAGGTGCTGGGACACAGTGTGCACTTAGTAAAAGGCGGCCATTCTTTTTTACAGTATTAAGTAGAAACAAGTCAGTGAATAAAATAATGTGGATTATAAATGTCTTAAGCTTCTAAGTATCATGCATAAGCCATTATATTAATTAGAGTCATCACAACAGCC
This sequence comes from Mormoops blainvillei, assembly GCA_004026545.1. Taxonomy (NCBI): domain Eukaryota; kingdom Metazoa; phylum Chordata; class Mammalia; order Chiroptera; family Mormoopidae; genus Mormoops; species Mormoops blainvillei. The sequence continues at coordinate 56,970 of PVJD01007789.1, forward strand.
CAAAATTGGACGTTATCTCATTTTTATAGACAGGAGCACCTAGACACAGAATGATTATGTCACTTGCTCGAAGCCACACAGCTAATCACTGACAGTGGCTTCCCTCTGTAACTCAGATTTTTGGTACATTTAAATCTCACGTTTTTGTCTGTTAATTCAGATTCCAGAGATTTCCCTCTAAATATTCTAATTGCAAACCTTTGAAGGCTTTTTTTTTCCTTTAAAAAAATGAAAATCATAATTGATTGGCAGTAGTGCTAGCTGGGTAGTTTGTTTAGGGGCTTTCAAAAAGGCTGAGGTGTACTATCACAGGATGCATGGAGTCATAATGCTTTGGTGGATTCCAAACTTGAGAGGGGAGCACTTTATTTAGCACTGGGACACACCAGGCTTAAGTGGCAGCAGGAGATGGGTATGAATTAAATGACCAGTCACCTCCATACCCTGACTCAGACAGCCCATGAAGGCCTGCACTGGCAGGGTTGCTCCCTAATAAAGATCACCCACAGAATGACACCATCTGGCAAATGTCAGAGTAGGGGACAGAAGCAACAGCTGCAGCCATCTGCCTATGCTGCCAATAACTCAAAAATGAATGCGCAGGGAGGGTCCCTGCTTCCCGCCGAGTGAATATGCTCTCATGGCCCAGCTCCATCTTTTTTTCAGATTTTCTAGGAATCTTTCAAAGATTCCTAATCTTTTTTTGTGTGAAAGTTACATCGATACCTCTAACTGCAGACCTTTTGAAATTAAATCCATGTTCCCTTCACCCCACTCCCTTCACTTGTCAAACCCAAGTCTTCCTCTAGTGTTCCTATTTCAACAAATGACACTCTAATCTATTGAGGTAGGTAAACCAGGAATGTGCACGTATAGGTTATTCCTGCCACCCCCTCTTCTTCCACTCGTTATGACCCCTCAAGCTAAGTTGGGTCCCCTGTTTTGTGCTCTCATAACACTGTGATTTTTCATTTATAGAATTTACTAACATTTGTAATCATAGACTTATATTGTGACTATTTCACATATATGTATATTACACATATATGAAATATGTATATCATACTTATAGAAAGACATATATATAATATATATGTCACTTTATTAGCTGGCAAGCTCTTTGAGAGCAAGTATCATGTATATGTTTGGTCATCAGTGCTCATGTGTTTGTTTTTGCTAAGTGTTTACCACTTAGTGAGGGCTCAAAAACTAATGGTTGAATTCTCTCTCCTTGCTACATTATTTACAGTGCCATATCTTTAGAAAAGGAATTTAATGACAAATACCAAACAAGAATGGACTGACCCTAGAAATTGTGAGTTCTCTATCACTATTTTCACTAACATATAGATGGACTTCTGTCATCATGAATTTAGAGAGGTTTGAAACAGGTGACTTTTAAGTCTACCCCCAATGCCATGGCTTACTATTCTGTTGTGGTCACTAAGGTCTTATAGATTGGTGTAGTGAGAGCTTTGCATTGGGGTGTCAGGAGACCTGGATTTTGGTCTAGCTCTCAGTGACCTTGAACCACTCATTTCTATTGTCACCAATCCTGTTACTTAATATTTAAAATGGGATGCATTAATATAGATGAATTAGGTCATCTATTAGGTCAGAAGTAGTAAGTCATCTTATGCAACCAGGAGTTTAACCCAACAAAGTTAACTTTTCACTCATTTTCCATATCCCATATGGGTGAGCAGCAGGCTCTGCTCCACATGGTCAGTCAGGAACCAGCTGATGGAGGCTTCCCTCTTTTGAAGTTGAACCATTGTGAATGTCAGTCATTCACACACGCCTTCTTGTCTCATCATTAAAAGAGAGAGATTGGAGAATGCGTGTCATTGGTAAGAAGCAGTAAGAGGAATGAAGAGAGCAGAGAAATATAGGAGAGCAAATGTAATATTTGCTGAGTGAGACTATTTTCCACATGGAGCATTTTTTTACTTTTTTGTTTGTTTTCTTGACCAGTGGAAACTCTTCTTGTAATGAAATACTGTATAAATACATGAACCAAATAAGAGTGAACTGTACCGATGAAGCAAGCCTGGGGCTCTTCCTGTTTGTCCTATACTTCGTGGCAACCATGCCGTGTAATTGTACCCCAGGCATCTCTATGGACCATCTAGGCTCTGCGGTGCACAATGTGAAAACTGCCTGCCCAGGTGATGTTTAAAACCACTTCCAGCTTTTAAAATTCTGCTTGTGAATGATGATTTCTTTTTCAAATTTATTAAGCAACTGTATATACTGTTAAAAGTCTGTGACTAATTCTTAGGAATTTTTTAATGACTTTTTAAACTGAAAACAGAGATACTACTATTTAAAAAGGAAAATAATCCACCTAACAAAATAATTTTTGTTATTTTGTAATACCTAACAAAATAATTTTTTTATTTGCCTTTAATTCTTGTCCATATTTGTATATATTTTGCATAGTTGTATTTATGTGCAATTTTGTATTTTTTATTTCACATTTTATCATAAATTTTGTCCATTCTATTTGGGCATGTAATGATTATTTTTATAGATGGAATATTATTAGTTAGTTATCATAAACGCATACTTTAAGTCCTTAACTTAGTATCTGGAAATGTGTTGTTCCCCAAAAGTGGCAATAATAATTAATAACAACAGCAGGTTGAATTATTAAGAGAAAATTTAAAAATACATTAATAAGAAAAGATTTTTCTGAAGGAAAATTAGCAAGCTGAGTAGTAGACCCTGTATAAACCAAACCTATTACCTGAGCTAAAACCAGAATTATGTTAACATATTGCTTAGAGTGTGCTAAGTGTCAAGTGTTGTCTAAGTGCTTTCCATGATTATCACCCTTAATCTTCACAACAACCTAGGAGCAGTAGGTAAAATTATTTTACAATTCATTTTTCAGAGGAAAAAACTGAAGCTCAGTTTGTTTAACATTTTGTCCAGAGTTAACTGACTAGATAGTCCCTTTTTCTGGACCCAAATCGAGGTCTGTCTCCTAAGCCCTTGCGTCCTGTTAAATGAGATCTTTAGAGACAATGGCCTATGATGAGGTGAAGAAGTGTTGCAATTCCCTTGCTGGCCTTCCCCAGTGCTACTGTTTGTTTTCTGTTTTAAATTATTAGCACTGAAAAAATGCACTGAAATTTAGTTTGAAGATATAAAATATAAGTTGAGGAAGACTTTTAATGCCAATATACTTTCCTATGGTTTTATGCTTCATTTTACCATAGAATTAATGAGAATACACAAATGGCAAATTACTGTCTGGATTAATATTAATTCTGCCTGCTGACCCAGTAAAAAATATCTAATAGATTATATAAATCAAACCCAGCAAGAAAACAACTTATTTAAACTGCTTCCTAGCCAGTGTACATAATAGTGATGACCCTAATAGTGTTGCAAAAAGAGAAAGGGTATAAACAAATATTGATTATTAATTATTTAAATAGTTGCAAAGTTCATACTAGAGGACCTTGGCTTTATAGGCAGTACTAACAAATACATGTGGGAGCAAAGACCATGAAACCAAATACCCATTTTCTTCCTCATAACATATTTATCTTCACACCAGTTAATTTAAGAACATTTTATTTTAAATGCTGTGACATGATACCGGTTTCGTTGATAACATTTCTGTCCTAAAGGAGAGGTCACGCATTTTGTCCCTGAGTCAAGATGGCGACCATAGGCCTGTTTGATCGGGCTCAAGCAGTGCTGATAATTATTTGCCAACATTTTAAGTTTGGGACTGGGGCGGGCAGAATAACGACTCCCAATGGTGTCCATATCCTAATCTTTTGAATTCAAGAATGTTTTATTGCACAACATAAGGGACTTTGCAGATATAGTTAAGGTTATGGACCAGACCTTTAAGTAAAAAAATTATCCTGGCTTATCCAGTTGGGCCCATTCTAATTACATGAGACTTTCTCCACCTGGGAGGCAGGGTGATAGGGCAGCCGGGAAAGTCTGAGACAGTCAAAGCTTTAAAGAGACTTAACTCACGGTTGTTGGAGGGACGCCCCATGCATGGAAAGTATGGGGAGCATGTGGGCAGCAAGGAAACTGGGACCTTGTTCTACAATCCAAGGGAATCGAATTTGGGCAAACACGGATGAGCTTGGAAACTGATTAATTCTCAGAACCTTTAGGAAGATGTAATTTGCTGATACTTTGATTTCAGCCTTAAATGGCTCTAAGCAGAGGTCCCAGCTGAGTCACGCTGTAACTGGATTTCTAAACTACAGACTGTGAGATAATAAAAGAGTGGTGTTTTAAGCCCCTAAGATTTTGGTAAATTTTTTTGTGGCAGAAAAGGGAAACTGATAGAGATCTCTCAGAAAGAAATTCATGTTTTTGAGCACTTTTTTTTTTTTGTTTGTTTGTTTGGCTACACTGGATTGGAGTTGAGTGGTAGAGGCCTCTTTTGGCCGAAGCCTGGGACTCTTGTTTAGACAAATTACCATCAGCCCACTTTACTCATTTGCATAATATAACTGCCCTCTTGGCCTCTGTGTTTTTGGCCACTGATCTAAAAGTTGAAAAAGACAGAACTAGCTAGGAAAACCCATGGTCCACTTGGGATCCATCCCTCTTCCAGTGACCTTGACTTCATTATTACCAATTTTTGCTTGCTATGCCTTCACATTAGACCCCAGTCTCTCCTTTATTTTTGTCTCTCTTCATTTCTTTCTTTCTTTCTTTTTTTCCCTCTTCTTAATAGACTTCATTGGAACCAACAAAACTGGTTGCTGGAGAAACATAACCCTTCCTTTTCAAGGATGTTTTTTAGAAATAAGTGTTATGATGCAGTTCTGTTATCAAGTTTCTCTCATAGCCTCAGTTGCTGGGGAGTTTCTTTCCTCCATTTATTGAACCATGTTGGACAACTGTCTTTACTGCAGAATCCAAGTAGAGGCAGTGCACCAATATTTTAAATTTAATTGCAGTTGCTACATATGAGGATGGGGCAGTAGGTTATTTAGGTAGTATAAATAAATCATGTTGTTCTTGGTGTGGAATTATTTTCCACTGGAAGAAATAAGTCAAAATAGTGAAACAAATCTCTGCCTGGCTAACTGTTGAAGAAATCCCCCTGCTCTCAGTATTTGGATGGGTCTTTTCCAAGTGATTTGGGATATCAATAAAGCCTAATAAAAAAAAAAAAAACCTTGGAGAAAATAGTCTGAGGTGGGAGGTGTGGAGCAGAAGTGGGAGAGGAGCAATTTCTAAAAGGGAGTTTGAGGCTGAGAAAGTCAAGAATGTTTGCTCTGGAGTGTTCTTTAGTGGCCCCTCTGCCTTCTAGGACCACTGCCTTACTTTTGATACCTTTCCAAAAGGAAGGAGGCCTTTTGAGGAATCCAGTGATCCAACGGTTTTAGGGTGTTTTATCCAATTCCTTCCTTGTGCCCCTCTTTCTGATAGAGCAGGAATGTGATGGGGATCCCAAGGCTTGCTGGTTTCATTCTTCTTCATCTCTCCCCCATCAGTTCCTCATTTTCCTCTCTAGGAAATAAAAGGACATGATCTCGTTTATTTCTTTATTCATTGCGCAAGAGGAAGAACGGCCAGGCATTTTCAAGGTTTGAATTCCTTGGAATATGGAGTTTTGTAAATACAAGTTGTTGTCTTACAAATCCCTCCTCCCAACAAGATAGCAAGACTCCAAGGACAGATATATACATATTTTAAAAAGCTGTTTTCATAGCACCCTGTGTCTCTGTCTCTCTTTTTAATCACTTTTCACAGCTGAAATGTAATATTTATTTGTTTAATTATTCAATTAGTCTCTCTCTTTCCCACTACACATTTAAGATTTCTTATGGCAAAGTCTCCATACCTTGATCCCTGTTTCTCACTAAGAATTTAGCACAGTACTTGTCATATTAGAAGCTTTCAGTAATTCTTTGTTGAATGAAAGATACATGCATTAATTGTCATTTTTATGGATGGAATTTTTTGTGGACCATTTCTAACTCTGAATCATAATATGACAAGGCATTAGAGACAAAGCATTGAAATGTGAGCATGATTCATAAACCATTTGTTCGAGAAGTTGAAAGAATTTAAATTCCCATGTATATCCACGTTGGGGCAATGCCTCTGCCAGAGAATGGATCCGTTCCATGTCCTGTTTAGTAACAGCCAGATAGTGTCATGTATGGGAGGCCAGGAAAGTAAAGACAGAAAAGTAGTTAGCGATGGGCTACAAACTGTCTTGTTGTGGGTGCCAAGCATCTGACAGTGTCTAATCTTTGCTCCTCAGAGTCTTCAGATAGCCATCTCAACTGGCAATTTGGACTTATCTGAAGATTTCCTACCTGCTCTTTACAAAATGTTTAGACCTTCCAGCCTCAGTATGTCTCTGCCATCTTAGTCTCTGTGTGCCTTGACTCTTTATTGGTCTCCCATTTTATCTACTTATTTGTTTCATTGGTTGCAGTTTCTTTTCTGACCTTACCATGACCCCATCAGTCATTTCAGTTTAACCTCTGAGCAGAGACATCCCTATAACTTATGACAAATGCCTTTCCTCTGAGAAGGGTTCCCAGAGTTAATCCTAGAAAAAGAAGTCAATTTCTAGAGTCTGGGAAACTGCTCATGTCCCTCTCTTCCAAGATGAAAAGCACAATTGAAAAATATCTCATAAGAGTTTTCTAAGGTTATTTTTATTGATGCATTTATTTTCTATTTAACTGGTATATTTATTTTCTATTTAAAAGTACATACATATTTATTATAAAATTTAAATAATGGAGATTATAGAAAATGAAAATTGCTTCTTTTTATTCACTCCTTAACTGTACTTTTCAGCTAGAACCACTGTCGGCTCTTGGCAAATCTCAACCCTGTCCTTCTTAGGTAGTTTCTGAATTTGGTCTGACCCAGGCTAGAGTTCAACCTCCACTAATTGCCTTTCTCAGTGAAGTTATGCAAGACACTTAATCTTTCTGAGCTTTAGTTTATTAATTTATAAAATAGAATTTCTTCATTTTATGATGTACATAAATGTCTAATCACTATGTTGTATACCTGAAGCTAGTATTATATGCCAAATGTAAAACTGTATTTGGAAAATAAATTAATTAAAAACAAACAAACATAATGACCCAGCCTAAAATTTAGAAAGAAGGAAAGAAATAAAGAAAGGAAGGAAGGAAGAAAGAAAGAAAGAAAGAAAGAAAGAAAGAAAGAAAGAAAGAAAGAAAGAAAGAAAGAAAGAAAGAAAAGGAGAAAGGCCTAAGTGGTATCATAAACATTCCTCCATTCCATGAACCACAGGGCCATCTGATAGGGGACTTAGTTTCAGGATGGGCCTATTTAGGTCAACAAATATCAAAAAAAAAAAAAAAAGAATTTCTAATTGTACCTACCTAACAGGCTTATCAGTTTCCAGTGAAATAATATACATAAATGTGCTCATCAAATTGCTTGGTATTCAACACATAGCAACTGGTGTTATTGAGGTATTGCTATTCACTTTATTTATAATATTTTACTAAAAATCAAAGTCAATACATAAACATCAAAGTTATCTTTTAAAAGGACCTCAGAATATTTTAAAAGATGGACATACCATGATTTCCCTAGTAATGAAAATTTTTATTCAAGTCATTTGACTATTTCTTATAAATATAAGGTTAGGAGCACTTAAAAATCCTTCTAGACAAACTCTCAGTTCTTATCTAAGGCCAGCCATTGGCTGTGATGTTCACATATCTGCTTGAATGTGATCCGCTGTGATTCTGATTTGGACGATACCTTATTGAGTGCTGGTGCCGCCTTAGGGGTGTAAGTGACTACCAACAAGCTCAGTAGGTACTAAAAATTGTGAACACTGAAAAGACTTAACTGGCTGAACTAAACATTTAATCTTTTGCATGTTATATGAAAATATCATTTAGTATTATTGTCTAAGAAAAGAGGAGGAAATTTATATCATCTGTCTTTTTAAAATATCAGGGTTACCATAAAAATTTCATGGTAAATTCACATCCAGTTGCTAGAGGATTCCTTGATGAAAGTTTCCATCCATTTAAATAGTTTATGGTTAATGCATATCATTTTATACATACTTGAGCCATAAATTTTATTTTTTATAAGAATCAGGTGAAAGTAAAAGCTCATGATAGCACATTTCTGGTTTCTTAGATTTGACCCTAGTCACCAATCCAAAGACTATAAAGTTTCTGGAATCCGTATAGAATGAAACTTCTCTGTCATACCTCTGCCTAAAGTCAATAAGTAAATAAATTTATATGTAAGATATTATGCAATTTTGTTTTTACAAATAAAGTTATACATAAGCAATGATGAGAGAAGAGAAAATGAAATTTGGAGTTAAAAGAAGCTGTAATTTCTCAACATAGACAAAGAGTTGCATTTTTGTCACCAATGGTAGAATCTTACCTTTCCACTAGTCTTTTCTTTCTCATGTTGCCTGCCTACTATATTTGTGAGATATCTAGGGACCTTAGTTTGTTTTTATTATAGATATTTTAAGAGGTGACCAAAACCTAACTGTTGAAGATTAGAGAATGAGTAATTTTCATCCCGAGAGCATATTATAGATTGCAGACTCTAAATCTATCCTAATTTTAAAGTTTAAAGTCAATTGTTGGATTGAACAGTGGTTCTAATTAGGGAAATAAAAAAGATAGAGAGCCTCTTAAAGCTTCACACAAAATCCCACTTCTGAATAAAATACCAATTTGGATAAAAGAAAATAGTTTTAAATGGCCATTGAAACCCCAAGAGGGAGAGTCCGAGGGAAATACTACAGGCTCTCAATGGCTCACTGACTGCAGGGTTTCGTGCCGCTAATGCTTGGATTACTGGTTTGTGGCCTGATGGCTATAGCATCATTTTCCTCTTTTTCTCTAAGAAGCCATTTACAATACTTTCCCAGAAAATATGTCAAAAATATTACTTCAAACTTCCTGATGTCAAAAACAATGTAGGAAAGAAATGAGAAGAATCACAGAAAAAGCCCAGGTTTGGCTAACTTAGTTTTTAAATTTCATTATTCTAGAATTTCTTTGTCTAGCCGCTCCAGGCCAGCTTGTTCAAACCTAGGTTTTCCTAGGGTTCTGTATCCTTTCTAGTTTCTCTGGTCCTGGTTTGGGCTATCTTTTCTCCCACATACTTAATTTCTGCTGGAGAAAAATCATGGACTTAACATTTTATTCCTTGAGCATTCCTGAATGCCCTCTCCACACCAGGCACTTTCCATGGTGTTTGGGAATAAAACAGGGAAGATTCCTGTCTTCATGAAGCTTTTATTCTAATAAAGTAAGAAAGAAAATGAACAATGAATACAATGGAGAAGTAAATTACATAGCACGTTGGAGAGCCGATAAGTATCAGGAAGAGGAAAAGAAGAAGAGCAAGGAGTGCGGACTCAGAGTGTGGGGGGCCCATTGCGGTTTCAAACGTGGTGGTTAGGGTGGTCTTCCTTGAGGCGGTGACGCATGAGCAGTGACATGAAGGAGGTGGAGATTGGCTTTGTGATTATGGGGAGAAGATCATTCCAGGCAGAGGAAACAGCTAGAATATTTCCCCTGGTGGGCACGTGCCTGCAATGGTCTAGGAGCAGCAAGGAGACCGCCGTGGCTGGTGGGGAGCGAGGGAAGAGGCGGTGCGGTCAGAGGCACCGTGGGCCTGCTCTGCCTTGGGAGAGGCTGTGGTGGGCGAGGGGGCAGTTCACAGGAGGCCTGCAGGTTGGAGTATCTAACCTTTTGGGGTCTCTGGGCCACACTGGGAGAAGAAGAGTTGTCTTGGGCCACACATTAAATACACAAACACTAACGAAAACTGATGAGCAAAGAAACGGTTTTACGTAGATTTACAATTTTCTGTTGGGTTGCATTCATAGTTATCCTGGGCCACATGCAGCCCACGGGCCACAGGTTGGACACCCCTGCGAGTCTGGCTGTGAACTGGAGTGAGGAGGAGCCGTGGCAAGATTTTGAGCAGAGGACCGCCAGGACCTGAGTCACATTTCACTCTTGTCTTATATTCACTCTTAGGCTGCATTCTAGAATCTGTAGATATCATGATCAAGTTTACTTAGGGGCCTTCACAATAAATGGCTAAAAATATGGTGAATTCTTTCTATGTTAAAATAAATTTACCTAAACAATGATAAATGTAATGCGTTCCCTTTCCCACCAAATATAAACTGACTACTTTGAGAAAACTTCCTCTGCTTATTATCACTCTTGGGTTTGCGACGCCTCGGGCAGGCTTGGCAGATTCTGCCCTGTTTTTACAGTTTATAATCAGCTCCTACTTAGACTACAGGAGTTAATTAATTCTTAACAGTTTTCTGAAACTTACTCTGAGCACGAGTTTTAATTGGTAGCTTTTTTAAAATGTCAGTTTTTTTTTTTAAGGAAAATCATACAGTAGAATTTTCTGTGACCCTAGCCTCTCTTAATTCAAGTAAAAGTGTTATCTGATATAAATCGAATCACCTGGTTTGAAAGCACAGAAGAAATTGTTAAGCAAAGGTAAATAGTTCTATTCACAGGTTCCCTGCTTTGAACAGTGGATTAATTTTTTTTTACTCTTTTTCCCCACTTGTTTTTAATTTGCAGCAGGATATAAAAACTGACCCATTGAGAATAAAAGATTGTCTAGAATTGAATTATGATAACATGAACACAGATACAACTTTATTCAAAGAATTCTTTAATAAAATTTTACTTTTTATTGCTGGAAACACTATTCTGTTGAGTTACATCAAATAACTTAAGATTCAAATTAAAGCAAGTTTAATTTGATTGCATAGTTTCCATAGAAAACTGATTTTTATCCTAAAGAAATAAATTACATAGTGGGATAGATTATATGCGGTATGAATGTTAATGGTACATGGTCCTATATGCCTATTAATGCCATGCATATTCATTGTTCAGTGCATCCAATAATATTTTCAGAGCTTTCGGAATATAATCAGTGACCTTTATTTGCAACTCCAAACCCCAGTAAACTTACTTTTTTAAAAGAAAAACATTGAGTAATACTGAGGATACTAATGTTGGATTCTTCAAATGTTTTAAACATAAAAGAGAGTCTAATAGGTAGATGAAACAGTTTTAAGAAACTATTGAGGGATCAGAAATAAAATTATAATTATAAATCAGCAATGTGATAAGAAAACACATGAACAGCAGTTTCACCATTATCTCATTTCAGGTTTCCTCTGCTTTGGAGAATAAATCTGGCAAAAAAAAAAAAAAGTAATGTGATAAAATGACTATAGTTTTATCATTGGTTTTCAAGGGAAGATTTCCTGACACGTAATATATTTATTTAAAAAAATATTTACCATATGCCTGTTATATTGTAGACACTGTATTAAGTATTGGGAAAAAATGATTAATGAGATATTTGTTTTCCTCCTTTTGGGATTCAGTATTCTGGGGGGAGAGGAAGAAGAAGGATTAAAAATAAACAGGTGAGTTAAAGAGTTGCACATTCTAGGAAGAGCCACGAAGGAAACAAGGGACTTAAGTTAGTAATTAAGGGGATGCTAGTTTTGGAAGGGTGGTGGGGGATAGCTTCTCTATGGGGCTGATATCAAACTGACCTCTAGCAGAGATGTCCAACCTTTTGGTGTCTCTGGACCACACTGGAAGAAGAGTTGTCTTGGGCCACACATTAAATACACAAACACCAACGAAAACTGATGAGTGAAAAAAAGGTTCTAAGTAAATTTACGATTTTGTGTTGGGCCACATTCATAGCCATCCTGAGCCACATGCAGCCCACGGGCCGCAGGTTCGACACCCCTGAGAAAGAAACTGGTCATATGAGGAAGAGTGGGATAAGGGATGAGAGAACGAAAAGGCAAAAGCATGCTGGGCAGAGGGCGTGGAGACAGCTTGTGTAAAAACCCTCAGGGGGGAATGAGATTGGATTATTCCAGGCTCTGGGGGCTCCTAGGGGGAAGCGATCAAGGAATGGAGCCAGCCAGTGTGAAGATGTTGAGAGCCCCACACTCAGTCATTATGGGCTTTGCGGAGTGAGGTAAACCACATGCACGGGGAATCCCCCGCAAGGTTTAGTCCTAATAATGACACCTTCAGTTATGTGTTTTACAGTTTATTCTGTCTGTTGTTATTCTGTCTGTTGGAGAGAGAATGGATTGTGGTTAGGCATCAAAACTTACTTTGAAAAACAGCCAATGTAAATATTTCCAAATCTAAAATGTAATGAAGGAATGGAAGCTTTCTGTTGGAATAGTCCAGGCAAGAGTGACTTTGACTAGGGGACAGCAGTGATGATGGGGAAAAATGAATGCATTCAAGACACTTATGGACTGGATGTTGGGCGGTTGTGGGTAGAGAAAAAGGAGTAATTAGGAATTTGTGATTCGAGCATCTGGGTGAATTGTGACACTTGAAATACAAGTTTGAGAAGATAAATTAAGTCACCATGATTTTGGATATTTTGAGGTTGAAATGGCTTTGAGAGATCTAAATAAAAACAGGCATGTGGGTCCATACTTCAGAAGAAAAGCCTGGGCTAGATATGACAGTGTTAGATGAAAAACAAAACAAAAACAAAACAAAGCAAAGCACATTGTGTGCCTCAGTGGACTGTCTTAGGCAGTTTGAGCTGCCTTAATAAAGTACCATAGACCGCATGGCTTAAACAAGAAAATCTTCCTTCTCAGAGCTCTGGAGGCTGTGAAGACCAAGGTCAAGGTGCCAGCTGATTTGGTTCCTGGTAAGAGCTCCCTTGCAGACGGCTGCCTTCTTGCTCTGTCTTGACATTGTGGGGAGAGAGACCATGCCTCCTGTGTGTTCTTAATAGGGCGCTAATCCGACCAGCAGGGCTTTACCTTCATGATGTTATTACCTCCCAATGCCCAGCCTCCAACACCATGACACTGGGGACTAGGACTTTAATATATGAATTTGAGGGACACGAACATTCAGTCCATAGCAAGGACTAAGTTGGGATTTCCTTACAGAGGTTCTCCTCCTGAGAGCGTTTTCCGTCTCATTCCTGCGGCCTGGTCTTTCTGGCATTTCCAGTTTCACCCTGGAGCCTCTCTTCCTTAGGAATCACAGGACCTTCTCGTTCCTGCCCCCAGCCCTCCAGTCCCCTTTGGAGCTGTGACTGACGCTGTGACTGATTCAGACTCAAATTCTTGTCTTTCACTATAATATTTAATCCTCAGTTTTCTTTATTCTTCTTTTTCTAGACAGTGCCTTATTGAAATGTCATGTCATTTTTCTGTGATATAATAAAAATGTGGAAATGTCTTTAGAGCATATTTATTTTAATAACACTCCTCTCCCCCACCATCTATAATTGTTTATGGATAAGAAAATAAGCAAAGAGAGAGTAAGGCAGTTTCTTCAAGTTCTGAGGACTTTAAGGGTCATGCAAGGTCTAAAATATAGGTCAGCTGACACCAGCTTCTGTGTTTTTTGAAACCTCAAATTCCCCTTACTTAGTTTCTATGTCTGAAATTGTGTTTCACAAATTAACTTAAAATAAAGGTTATGTTATATTGAAGCTGAAATAATCTAAAACATTTGATTTTCTAAGCTCTGCTATAAATTAAATTCTCCTTAACCTCTGGATAAGTAAAGAATGGTTTTAGAACTTAAGTAAAGTCATAATATTTTAAAGCTAGAAGACCTTTAGAGATCGATCCTAATCGAGGCCCAAAGAAGTTATGAACCTTCCCCAAGGTCATGCAACTTACTGGAAGTATAGCCCAGGCTGCAAATGAGTTTCTCTAATGGTTACCCTAGAGCTCTCCTCACCAACCCACCGAAACCATACGCACCTTGCAATGCAAGGTAACTTCTGTGCTCCTTTCTGCGTGAATTACTGATGACTCGTTGTGAGATGCTTAGTCTTATCTTATTGACCCTTTCAGAATGTTGATGATTTTCCTGTGAATGTCTCTTAAATGATAATTTTTATTAAATTTATCTGCGAATGTTTTGATAGAAGGTTTTCAGGGTTTATATGGAATGAAATGTGTTCTGCTAGAACACATACAGCCTCTATGCCTTACCTTTGTCAAAATAATTTTGGACTTACTTACTGAACCCCTGTTCTGTGACCAGCTTAGGCAAGAAAATCATTAAAAGCAAGCCTCTTCCCAAAGGGTTCTTTGTAATAGGGAGAGACATATACAGACGAATAATAGGAAAGGGTTTGGTCAGTTAGAAACCCATTTGCTACTGTAAGTAATAGATAGATCAGAGAAGAGTTAGGTAAATATAGAGAGAAATCAGAAATTAAATGGGTTAAAAATGGTACTCTTGGATAAGAGGGATGATTCTTATAAATTGAGGTTTATAGCTTTAAAATTCATGAATTTTATTAATCTTTAAATGATTGGTCCAGCAAGTTGTATATCCATCTGTCACATTTCGGTGATTCCCTGTGATTTAAATATTATCAGACTACATATCAAGTTAATATAGTTCAGCTTACTCATCAAAAACTACTTTGAATAAAAATAGCCAATTTAAATATTACCAAATCTAAAATGAAAAATTGAAAAGTTTTAATATTCTGTGTAATTAGCAACTTTCTCACTAATCTTTAAATGTTATCAATTCCTGTTTAACCTAATCCTGGTCTGATTTTGAAGCTAGATTCCTTTGGGTCTCTCTGCTCCTTTTCAGAAGTCAGTCTATTCTCGTCCTTTCTTTCCAGTTCTGAGAGGACAATGGAGTATAATGGGAAGCATGCTGGTTGGAAATGCACAAGATTTAACCCAGGCTAAATCACTAATCTGCTGTGTGATGGGGGAAAATCTCTTGGCATTTTATATCATTTGATTAAATGAGGGGTTTTATTCAATATTTTTAAGAGCATTTCCATGTCTGATGGTCTATGAATATGACACAGCTTCTCTTTTCATATGCACAACTCCAGTTTCAGTTGCTTAATTAAAAAAACAAAAACAAAAAATGTAGTTGGGAACTCTAATGCTTTTTCTCTTATAGGAATTTGATGAGTAGTAAGAAAATGGTTTCCTAGCAACAGTTCAGCCCATCTACAGATTTTAAACAACTTTAGAAAATGGGACATGGACATTTCCATAAAACAGAACATTGAAAAGCAACATAGTATTTTATGAATGTTAGTTACCACCAGAGGGAAGAGGGGAAGGGGATAAGGGAGGAAAGAAGAAGAAGGACCTAGTCAAAGAACATGTATGAAAGAGCCATGGACATGGACAACAGGATGGGGATTGACGGTGAGGGTGGGCAGGGAGAGCAACAGGGGAAAAACTGGGACAACTGTAACAGAACAGCAGTAGGATAAAATAAAATAATGTACCGCAGTCACGTAATATTTTAATGTTGGGGAAACTGAGGAAAAATTATATGGGAACTCTATTATATTTGTTCTGAGTCTAAAATTATTCTCAAATTTTAAAAAAAAAGGGTTTTTTTTGGAAACTTGAATGCCAGATAGAGGAATTTAACTTTAAAATTACCTTCAATTAGCTTGACTAGAATGAATTTAAGTCCACTGCCTTCTGTATCCTTTTAGTTATTTTATACCCATTAGTTTTCCAGAAAAAGGAGACATTAAAATTGAGTTACCAGGATATGAATCTGAGATTGGCTTCTTATCTCCTTCCGCTCCCAGGTGCTTGGTGGACCTGTATTCTGTGGTTGTGTGCAGTAGTGAGATGAGAGATTTTGGAATCAGTTGGTTTAAGAGTAATCTCTGGCTTGCCCCTGACTCAGTTTCTCCACTTGGAAAAAACGGCTGTGGTAACAATTCCCATCACCCAGGGCTGTTGTGTGAATTAATGAGGCACTACGTGTAAAATCCCCTAGGAAAGTGTCTCGCACTTAGTAAGCTCATTTCACAATAGGCCAGAAAATGTGATGTAGTTAAAGGAACAAAAACATGAACGTTTCCCTCCTAGGGCTTTGAAATGGGCTGGGGAACCAGACTAAATCAAGCACTGTGCCCTATGTGCCAATCCCAACATTGTTCTCTGATAGTGAGCATGACAGAGACAGAGAAAGATGAAACCAGTGCGGCTCCAGAGACCAGGGAAGAGGGATGCGGAGGTGGACGACCGTAGCGAATATTATGTATTCTCGGCAACAAAACAGACCTCAGTCAGTTGCTGAAATTTTAATCCATAGAGATAATATCTTTTGTAAAGTACCTTAATGGTTTTAATTTTTTAAATCCCTCTATATAAAAAGCACTATTATTGTATCCACAGATTATAGCAAAATCCCAAGAATTTGAATGAATATTTTTGCTAGAGACTCCAAGGTTAGCTGCAGGAAATTAAAATGAATGATAATAGCATCTATAATAAACCCTGAAGACAGAGATCCACGTTTTGACCAGTGATAATATTTTTCTAACAGCAGAATATTTATGATAGTATTTTTAGCAAAGGAAAGTTGATAAGCCACTATCTTGAACATTCAGTTCTCATGGTGCAGTTCTCAGAGGAAGAAGGTCAGACCAAATCAACAACTGCCTTTGAAGCTTGTGCCCAGTTGCCCCAAAGTCACATCCACTCACATTCCATTGGACAAAACAAGTGACAAAATCAAGCCTCAGATCAATGGGGCAGGTGACTGTAATCTGTCTACAAGGAAGCTTGGGATGGGTGCAGAGGAAGCAAATAATTGTGAACAATTAATGCCTCTTACTGTAGTGGTAAATATTTCCCACCTCGCCACTGCTTTTGGATGTATCTGACATTACCGTCTCAGCACGCTCCTACGCATCCACCATAACGTAGGGACTCCTTTCCACAACCCTTCACACCACTTTTTAACAGAGATCAAGAATCGAGGACACTGGGAGGCTAATTTTAATTGAAATGCTCACACCACTCATTCATTCACTTATTTATTCATTAATTCAACATTTTTATTGAGTATCTACCATGTACCAGGCATTATTCGAGGCACTAGGGATTCAAAGGTAAATAAAACAGAAATGGTCCTTAGAGAATATATTCTTTTGGGAGGAAGAGAGGAAAATGTTTAAATGGATAAGAAGAGGTCTGTCCAGAAAGTATTCAGCCACGTAGTATGAAAAAACAGAGAAATTTCTTGAAGAAGGTACAAGAAACATTGTATATGAGACAATGATGCCTTCAAAGTAGGGATCTTGGTACTTCACACAATTCTCCCACTTGTCATTAGCTGCCTCATTGTATTTTCTTGAATCTCATCAACTGTCAAAGGTGATTTTAGTTTTGGGAAAAGCCAGAAGTCTCAGGGCACCAAATCTGGGCTCTAGGGGGGCTGAGTCACCTGAGCGATTTGATGTTTCACCAAAAACCTCTGCATGAGATGTGATGCGGGAGTGGGTGCATTGTCGTAATGAAGCTACCAATCACTGACTGGCCATAGCTACAGGCTTCTGATTCATCCTAATAGTTTCTGCAGAGGAACGTTTAGCTTAACAAAAATTTGATGCAGATTCGTTGCTCTACTCACTCACTCATTTCGAGTGCGATGGCCACACAGTACACATGTTCACTCAAGAGCCCCTACCACCCCCAGTGACTAGTACCATGAAGTCATCATTGTTCAGGCCTGCATATTCCAGTCCCTTCTCCTTGGCTGCCAGGGTACATCGATGTTGTGCAAACTGTTCTCACTACATTAACTGTGGCTGGACTTTTTCTGGACAGACCTCGTATATCAAATGATGATGCTGACTGTACGGATAAGATGGATAAGGGTTTGGGGAAAGTATGACTGCAGCACCTTTAGATTGTGAGACCAAGGATAATATAATCAGGTGACAGATGACAAAGACCGAAATGACATGAGGCAACAGGACATGGGATATCTGGGCTAGGGAAAAGCAAGTACAAGTTCTGGAGGCCCGATTTTACTTACTGTGTCAAAGAGCAGTGAAATGCAAGATCACAGTGGGCCTTACAAGCCAACGTGAGAAATTGCAGTTTTATTATGAATAAGAAGAGAACTCATTGGAATGTTTGAGCCGATCATGTGCTCTCTAATTCAGATACCATCAACTTTTCTTTCTCTCATTTTAGAACATTTCTTTAGCTTAGAAATGATATGTTCTGTTTTTAGAACCTTGTTTTATGCCTTTCTTTGTACTGATGTGTTCTCGTGCTCTTCTTTTAGGTTTGTAGGTTGTCATCCTTCCCCTCCAGAGCCTCTTACACACTAAGGGCTCATTGTGCTTGTCCATTTTCCCTCATGGGTTGATGGTGTCCCACTGAGCTTGTGGTAATTTTCCTTTGTGTGCCAATTTCTGGGTGCCTTATGTGTTGACATCCCATAAGTGGTGTAAGCGGCAGGATTTTCTGTACATATTGGTTGATGTTGTAATAGTTGACAACTTCTCGGTCACCTCTAGATACTCCCCCTGTTCTCTTCTCAGTTCTTAAGACTAATAGGTGGGGGCTGGCCTCAACGCACCTCTTCAGTAATTACTGACTGCTTGGGCTCCAAGGAGAACAGGCCTGCTATGGCAATCTAATTGCTGTCTCAGACTTCTCTCATGCTGTTCTCCAGCCTCACCTTTTGTCCAAAGAAATATCTGTCTTCATCAGGAGTAAGACAGAGTTGGGACCTCACTTTTATTTTCCCAAGCGCTCTCTACCTGTTCTTCCTAGAGGCTGCTTGCTCGGCACAGGTGGACAGGCGAGAACTGAGAGTCATTCAAGCCTCCATCTTCCAAGAATCCCCGAGCTGCAGAAATGATGTTGCATTTCTATGAAACTTCCTTAACTATTAGATGCAATTAATACTACTCAATCATTGGCATATATTAAAAGTGTCTATTCATGCAATTTTCATTTTATATGTTTACTTCATAACCATATAGAACTCAAGGAATATAAAAATTAGTAACTAAAGTGTCTGTTAGGACAACACTATTAGCTTCCAGTTTTATTACCAGAAAATATGCTGTTTAATTCCTTGAAAATAATCAGTTTATGCTGATGTTACAAATGCATAGGCAGTATGTTTCTAGTTAGTCATGGGGATGGCTACAGAGTGGATTCTTTCTGTAGCTGTGGAGAGTTGTGCTATGTGACTTACACAAAATGGGTGCAAAATGTTGTAAAAACATTTATACTGCATCTGGACAAGGTGTTAACAAGTAAACTTGCTGTAGCTGGAAGCTCTTGAACCACATTCATAGAATTCAGTCCAACTACAAATGTAGAAATAATTGTGAAAATAGTGAGTCATGATTTTTCTTGAAACACTGAAGTGAAGAAATGGTAGGTGAAAACGTTGAAAAGAGAAAAATGTGTAGCTCAGTGTGTGGCAAATAGAAAAGCATGGATTTTGTTTTTTCCATGATAACATGGTCCATAGGATTTTGTTGGCTATCTGTCAAAATTGACTTCTTAAAAGGAAACAAGCATATTTTGGTAAAAATAATCTTATAACCCAAGGTCAATAAGCAATTGATGAGCTATGTATAAGTTTTTATCTCTTTTTATCTCATAGCTACACATGAGTATCACTTTTTTTTTTTGTGAAGAGTCATTCTTCATGCAGAAAAATCTTCCATGTGGCAACTTCAAAGACAACCTTCTGAAAAACCAAGAGAATATTTAATAATGTTCATGAGCAATGAGGCATGAATGATCAAATGAAGGTCTTCTCAGTTAGCTATTGATTATTCTATTGTGGCAGGTAACCTCGAAACCCCACACAGTCTTTGGACAATTACCTTCGTCTCCTAATATTTCTCCCTATCACCAGAAGAAAATTACTTTTCTTGACCTTGCATAACAGGCAAATGTGTTTCGTATTATCTATTGATCTTATGATATAATAGTCATAGGGGAGTCAATGAGACTCATCAAGTTCAAATGAGTTATAATTTCAGGAACCTTAAAGGTAACTCTAAATCCTCCTATACTTCAGGCAGAAAAAAAAATCCAGTCCTCAGAAGGGCCTTTAAAATATTTCAGGGCTTAAATGTTTAAATTAAAACTGATGTTTTATTTTAGAGTCTTTAACATCATATGGGAAAGCATGCCAGTTGGCAAATATGCCTTAACGTACAGAAAACCAGTGAATTATAACTGAGTTTCACCTTAGCTTATCAGTCATCATGGTTACCTTCTTTTTCTATCTGACAAAAGAATTCTAAAAATTAGCTTGGGAAAAAAAGATGAGAATATACCATGCTCAATAAACACCATTCAGATACAGTAACGGGCTTCAAAAAGGCAATCGCCATAAAAACAATAAATAAGCCATTTAGTTTCAAAACAGAGGGCCAGCATAGTGCAAGCTACTATCTTACCAATCACAGTGGGAAATTATTCCACTGATTAACTGTAGCTATTATATATATTCTGAATAAACCAATTTAAAATCATATAATTCGATAAGCCAAAAATAATGAAAGTGTAATTAAAAATATACCATAGAAAGGTGAGGACTATTGTTGTACCGTGGTGTTCATTTTCCACCTGGGAAATCTATTTATATCCTGTGGCTTTTTTCATTGTCCTAAATTCTGGTCAATTAACATTTCATGCAGTCCTTTCGAAGCCATATTTACTATCTCATCTCTCACTACAGTTGTCTTACTGAGCTCATAGATTTGTTCTTGTTTCTTCCTAAATCAGAAGCCTACAGAAGCAAAAACTGCTTTTTAGAAAAAAAAGTTATTTTTATAGGTGCCAGTTTAATTATTCTATTTTTTATCTATTTATTTATTGCATATTGGGCTTTTTAAAGGGAGCTGAGTGCTATAGTTGAAAATAAAGTGGAAATGCTGATGAGGCTGAGATTGGACAAGAAAATGTATGTATGTGTATCAGCAAATTGCTGCTATGTTGGTTCAGAGACTTTATGGTTTATGATACATTTGCATTTATAAAATAATAAAACAATATATAGAAGTATTCTTGTATCTGCTTTGATTTATTGCAGCAATGTTTTTATTTTTTTCACAGCATTTACAAACATAGCCTGGGCACAAACTGCAATAATCAACTTTTCTCCTCTTCTGTGGTATCTTCCTTACCCTGAGAGTTTACCAATTAAAAAGAAAATATTAAAAAATAGCCCTTTCTTACATTTATGCAGCATTCTTCTAAAAGCTTCACGATTCACTGTTGTGCTTATTTCCATGGCAACCATTTAAGTCAGGTTTCTTGAAACAAAGGAAAATAGAAAATCCAGATGAAGCTTTGTTTGGATTCTTGCTTACCTGGAAAGATCAGTTATGTCTGACATGTGCACCAAAAGTCAATGCATTGATAAGACTTTTATAGACCAGAGAGACTGTTGATGTTGTGCTCTTTGCTTTCTCAAGAATAATGATATCCACCTTTCAAAAATACAAGGTTAGAAGAAAATAACCATTTCTTGACCCTTTCTCAGCCCCATCCCATCACCAGGTCTTCATCCATCCATGGGAAAACTTCATAATAGTGTGCAGATTCAACACTCTCAGCACTTCTTAGTTTACACAGATAAATAAAATTGGATGCTACGGGGAGATTAATGAATGTTCATTCATTCTGCTTACATTTGTTGAGTTCCCACCATATATCACGCACTGTTCTAGACACTGAAGATGCAACATCGAACAAGAAAGATTGGTTTTTCTGCTTCCTTGGTAGTTCTATTTTAGCAGGAGAAGAAAACAATATTAAAAGATATCGGTGCTAAGATCTATAAAGAAAACTGTGCCAGGTGATTTGGTTTGAAGAGGGAACATGAAGATCTGATATGATTAAGAAAACATGGCATTTCAGAGATATTAAATGAACACTGCAAGTAAAGTTCCCCTAATGCTTCATAAACCTCTGACAGCTGTAAGCAGTACCTGAAAGACACAATAAACTGAGGAACCAGTAGCTATAGAGAGGGTGGCACTGCAGAGATTGGGGGTACCCATTTGTAATCAAGTGCTACTCTCTACTCCCACCAATCAACTAGACCATCCCATCTCTAACTACATTTCTACTCTCCAGTCTTTCTCCTTTTCTTTCATTTTTGCCTTCTAGCAATACTGCATGATTGTCCTTTGAGGGCAGGCCATACAGTTTTTCTTGTTTATGAACTTGCACGTGCCCTGGTATATAGCTGGAATGCTTTGCTTAATACCCCATACTTCTTTAGGAGTCATATCAGATATCACTTACTTTGATTTCTCAAGTCTTTTTAAGGTATCTTTCCTTATAGGATCCATTGACATACTGTGTGTGTGTGTGTATATATACACACTCTCATAATAATGGTGAGAATATATATACTCATAATAAAAATATGTTATACTTGTGTGTTTGCACTCTTCATGATAAACAGTATCTTAAGGAATAAGACCGTTTAGTATTTATTGTAGTGCCCACCACTAATAATTTGTATGGTAATGGAAAATATGTATTTATTGATTAAATAATTAAATGTAAGAGAATGGAAAATTGAAAGAAATTTTTTGTAACAACTTTATTGTAAGACAATTCATACACCATACAATTCTCTATTTCAGTGGAGATGTTCCATTGAAACAGGATGTTCACAGAGCTGTTCAACAATCACCACAATCAGTTTCTGAACATTTACATCACCCTCCTCCCACCCCAAAACCCATACTGTTTAACTCTCAACCGTTCACTCCAGTCCCTCCATCCCTCTCACACCTGAGCAGCCACTGATCTACTTTCTATCTTTATAGATTTGCCTTTTTTGACATTTACAAATAGAAGCATATAACAGGTCATCTTTTGTAACAGGCTTCTTGCACTTAGCATAATATTTTGAAAGATTAACTATATATTAACTTTATCAGTAATTTGTTTTATTGCTGAAAAATATTCCAATCTATGATTACATTTCTGTGTGTGATAGTACCAATAATACAATTACACAGATTTATTTATACAATTGCTCTTTAAAAATAGTTAAGAGAATAAAGGAAAATAAATATATACTT
>PVJD01007790.1:0-79886 GCA_004026545.1 Mormoops blainvillei
AAATTCTTATATTGGGCATGTCATTTTTTCCAAGAGATCTTATTCTTTTTGAAAGTCACTTCTAGTTTCTATATGAAAAAATGTCTTTTAAAATCAATACCAGTGAAAGTGAATCAGTGATAGAATGATTACAGGATGTCTTGCTTATCATTGGAAAGCTAAGATGATTATCTCTGTGACTATCCTTACATGTGATTTAAAAGGACAGAGGGGCAGATTTTCTGACCATACCACTGCTAATTTGTGAAATGTCCCCATAATAATCACTTTGTAAGATGGCAGCCTGCTTTTATTGCCATAGTCTAATGAGATCAGTCAATAGTATGCCCAAATACCCAGGATATTACTAGCCCTACTCCCATCTTAAATTTATAGATTCAGCATAGTCAAAAGGGAAATAATTAGAAAATCCTCTCACACCCCATCTCATTATATTATTGTACATAAGGAAAAATAGTTGTAAAGTACAAAGAAGGATGAATTGGGTCAAGCAGCTGCTTCCCAAGTGTTAAATTTCCGTTTCCATTGCCTTCATTATATTTCCTCACTGAAAGGCAGAAATTACTCATTTTGAGATACAACTCTTTCCCCTCAACCAAGTGTTCAATGCCTGCTATTTTATTAGCCTATAATAAGAGGTAATTGAAAGGGCGTCGATGCAAGTGACAGGAAGAAGTCACCAGGTTTATTCTTCATACACCCCTCTGCAGGGTTTTGCCTTCTCAGCATGCCCATATCTCTGGGAACTGGCTTTTCCTTCTGCTTCATCCTTTTGAATAGTTACCGTGGAAGCAACCATATTTTTTACACAGTGACCGCCCCCACCTCATCTGTATGAATGAAGCCAGAGGTTAGCTCCCGACCCAGGCAGAGCTAATTCGAGGCCATTGTCGGATTTTAGAGCTGGAATTGGGAAATGATCACCCAAACTCTGAGCTGTTAAATGAAAATAATGAAAAACTCACAAGCTGTTGGCTAGACCTATTTTCTGACATGTGGTTTTAGAAATAGAAAAAGCCATTCTACAGAGAGAGAAAAAAAAGAGAAATGAAACAAAAATATACAGAGAAAGGCAGAGCTGAGATTTGAAGAGCAGCTTCTGTTTTCTCTCTAGTTTTCGGACCAGGTTCCAGGTCACCCCATCACCCAGCTGAATTCCTGCCCTTGGGGTATGTGCATTTAATAAACTCCCTTTTGCTAAAACTAGTTCAAATACGTTTTCATAACTTAAAACCAGAACTAATTGTGAAGTTTATTTCATACTCTCTACATGTATAAAATACAGATAGACATATTAACACCTACAAAGATGTTCTTTTATGGTGGTAAATTATTAAACAGAATTGATTATCCAAAAGATACTCCCCAGAGAAAGAGACCACCCAAATTTACATCTGTGTGTGTGTGTGTGTATGTGTGTGTGTGTGTGTGATTAAAAAGAAAATAACGCTTGAGTGCCTGTGTGAAACAGGCAACAGTGTTTGGTAGGTAAAAATGAACAAACATAAAACCGAGTGCCTGGTTTATTGGGGGAGAGATATATTAACCAATAGTTATAAAAATTAGTCATTGATGAAAGAACACGGAAAAGGCTCTGAAGGAGAGGTTAGGGCAGGGAGCAGGGCAGAGGAAGCCACATTCATGAAGTCCCTGGAATTCCAGTGTTGCCAAGCAGAAGGATTTCTTTCCCCAAGCCATTTATGCATTGGGTCCTAAGAGCATGGTTCTGATAACCAAATTTAGCTTTCAGGTAGGAGAAGCATTTTTGTTTGTGTTTGAAATTTATTTCTCAAATAATGTAAACCCTGCTTCATTAACATTATTCAGGAGACGCATGTTGTCTCCAATGTTGTTCACACTAGCAAACTATTCACCAAACTCTCTTTCTGTAGTTGGGGAAAGAAGAAATTCATTTTAGGCATAATCGTGCTCTCATTGTAGATCAGTGAATGGATTAGTGAAGTTCTACTTAGCAGTGGGATTGTGGGCGTGTCCCAGCCCATTATTCCAGGCCATTCTCAGCTCCATCTCACCCAGGTAAGGTCCCACAATGGCGTGTGAGCCCAGAGCTGGGGGAATGACCATTTCCACCCGCAGTTCATAGGAAAAGGCACTGTCTTTAGTGAGCTGTTCTTAGGGGAGCCGCATGAATTGCTCTGTTGGGCTAGCATCCATCTGTTCATAACCTGTACCAATGCTACTGTAACATTTCAGTAATACGCAAGCAAATGGCGTCAAGGATATAAGACAGAAAAATTATACTTTGTGAGCTCTCCAGGTTCTGAGTGATGCATAGCTATTTAACCATATACACAAAGAACTGCACACTTAGCTGCTGTGCACTGCATATTCGCTGTCTTTATGGAGAACAAAATGGTCCTTTAGCTACTGTGACTCATCCCCTGAGGTAAAATTGATAAAGTTGCCTTTGTTACCTTTGAAGCAGAATCCTTCACTTGGCAAAGTTTTTTGTTGCTTTTGCTGTTGTTAAAGAAAAGATACATGTTCATAAACCCGGGTTTAACTGCTATTCTCAGTCATTCATAGCTTTCAGGAATGTGAATAATTTACCGAATCTAACTGTAATAATTCACACGTAATAGATGGACAAAAAAGCAGATGGCCATGAGGGAAATAGTGTTTTCCTAACATATGTTGTCTTGAGTCATATCTAAGCTTGATGACTGTGTGCCACTAATGACCCTTGGCATTGTTTTTGTTTTTTTAAGATTTTATTTATTTTATTTTT
Organism: Mormoops blainvillei; assembly: GCA_004026545.1. Taxonomy (NCBI): domain Eukaryota; kingdom Metazoa; phylum Chordata; class Mammalia; order Chiroptera; family Mormoopidae; genus Mormoops; species Mormoops blainvillei. Next base: position 2,750 of record PVJD01007790.1, read on the forward strand.
TTAGATAGAGAGGAAGGGAGAGAGATAGAGAGGGAAAGAAATATCCACGTGTCGTTGCCTCTCGCACGCCCCCTACTGGGGACCTGGCCCACAACCCAGGCATGTACCCTGACTGGGGATCAAACTGGTGACTCTTTGGTTCGCAGGACAACGCTTAATCCGCTGAGCTACCCCAGCCAGGGCTAATGACCCCTGGCATTGTTGATGAGGGACTATCAAGTATATGATGCATAATCTGCCCCTGAGAAATCTTTAGTGATCTTCAGCATGTGATCAGCAGAGAGTCCAGTGAGTGTCAGGTGTGTGAGTTTAAGAATTTCTTGGTCACTGTGCATCTTAGTGATAGAAAGGATGAGTGATTCTAGAACAAATGTGAGGATCCATGTGTATACTTGTAGGTGTGACACCCTATATGACCTCCTCTTTGCTCCCATAGCACTGTGTCCGTACTTCCATTATGACACTTTTCACTTTCCTTTCTAATTAATTTTCTTTCTATGCCATTGTGGTATCAGCTTTCCGAAGTAGAATATGTCATCATTATTATCATTGTTATTATTATATTTTTAATATCATTCTTAATTATCAAGTGTCTAAAAAGAAGAGGTCAACACATGCATGCTGTATTAATATCAGAGTCTACTTTGAGGGAGCTATGTTCATTACGCATTTTTCATTTAAGTATTTTATTTATGTTATTACCACTGTCCCAACTTTTCCCCCTTTGCCCCCCTCCACCTAGCCCATCCCCCACTTTAATAGTCAATCCTCACACCATTGTCCACGTCCATGGGTCCTTCATACATGTTCTTTGACTCGTCCCTTCCCCTTCTTTCATCCAGTCCCCACCTCCCCACTCCCTTCTTACACCTGTCAGTCTGTTCCCTGTCTCTGTGTCTCCGGTTCTATTTTGGTCTCTATTTTGTTCATTAAATTCCTCTTATAAGTGAGATCATGGTATTTGTCTTTCACTGCCTGGCTTATTTCACTTAGCATAATACTCTCCTGTTCTATCCATGCTGTCGCAAAAGGTAAGAATTCCTGTTTTTTACTGCTGCAGAGTATCCCATTGTGTAAATGCCCCACAGCTTTTTTTATCCACTCATCTAGTGGTGGGCATTTGGGCTGTTTCCAAATCTTGGCTATTGTAAATAACACTGCTATGACCATAAGGGTGTATATATTTTATTTTGCGTTGATGTTTTGGGATTGTTAGGATATATTTGCAGATTAAGCTTTAGCATTATGGAGTAGATACAAAGAGAAGAAGTATGTCTGAGGACCAGTGCATTAGTGGATGTTAAGACTAATTTCCTTCTTGGGAAATTCTCTGGCTTGAGGTTGGCCTAGTAATAATAACCCTGATTACACTGTATCCAAAGAAGCATAGGACAAAATAGTCCAGGACTGAGAAAGCTCTTTTCTCATTTTTATTAAGGAAGTGTTGCCTTCAACAAATTCTAGAAGCCACAATTTTGGAAGTCCTTAAGAACAAACAAAATTATTTCCTGGATCTGGCATATTTCTAAGTAAAACAAATGAAACATCCTACATCCTGACAAGCTGTCTTAAATCAGATAACTCTCTGACAGAAATGAGGCAAAATTTTAATCACCGATTTTACTTTTGCACTTGAATTCCTATGACAAAAGTTAATTTGACAACGGTAAGACAAAAAGTTGTGCAGCATCAACACCGGAGAGACAAAGGGTAGTAAGCGTAGTGAAATGGGGAAGTATGCATCTTTTGTGTTTAGTAGTATTTTCTTTTAAATTAACAAAAACTCACAAACCAGACCCCACTAAAATTACTGTAGGTTATACCAAAAATTTGGTGAAGTATGAATGTGATAGTGTAGAAAGGATTACAATTTGATATTCTATGAGATTTTACAATTGATTTTTCTTCATTGATGTAGAAACTTGTATTGAAACCTCAAAGCTGTTCTACATAGTAATACCATAAATGAAATAGCATATTGCATTTATAAAACTGGACTCAAAAATATAGCACACAAGTATTATCTTAGTTTAGAAAAGTAAGTAGTAGTATGTTACACGGTTTAACAATTAGTTTTCGAACGAAATGCATTTAGTCCCTATTTTTCCATGATAACCCCTGTGTTATCCCCAAGTCATTTCAGCATTGTTCTTTCCCAGTGGCCTGGGGTGTTCAACTAGAATGCATTCAACCCTGTTTGCATCTATCAACATTCACTATATTGGGGATATTTCCATCTTCTTTTTTTCCTTTTTATCGAAGGAATTGGGGTGACACGGGTTAATAAAATTATATAGGTTTCAGGTGCATGATTTTACAACAAATCACCCGTACACTGTATTTTGTATTCACCACCCCAAGTCAAGTCTCCATTTTCTTTCTTAAAAAAACCTTGATGTAACTAAGCTACTGTGTAGTAAGACTCCATTAATTCAGGTTAATTGGAGAGAAGATGGTTTGAATTTATTGGGAAGGAGTTTGTTGTTGTATAGGTCTTGTAACTCAATCGAAGTGTTTTTTACTTGGAGTGAAATCTAAAATTAGGAGCTGTGGAATGGCTTTCCATTAGAGAGCCTTGCTGTCTTGCAATTAGCATGGTATTTGAATGCAAAGAAGGAGCTGTCATAAGGTTGAAAATTTTTGTTGTCCTGAGAAAGTTGAACATTCTCTGAAATCTTATTTACATTTTCTAAAGACATATTAAATTTGTTAGTAGGAAAAAACATACCATAACCTTCCTATTTTCATGATTCAAATCAAGCATTAATTTTGTGACTTGATCATCTTGTGAAAAATGTTCTAATAGAATAATATCACATGGAAAACTTACATGACCTTATGCTATTTTACCCAGAAAAATCACCAATACACCTGTATAACTCTTATTTGACATGAATCATTTAACAGTCCATAGAGAATAGTTTCTCCAGATATTAAATGCATACAAGGTTTAAATATTTAACTTTTCTGTCTTTTGTCTTGTTATTCAATTTACATTTTGACTTTAAAAATGTTAAGGGTACATTGAAATTATACATTTCAATTTTAAATGGTTGACTCATAGGTAGCCAGCTATTAAAAATATGTTCCCATTGTGAGAATTTGTGTAGTGCCAGAAATAATATGAGTAAATGGATGCATCAGATTTAACCTTTAACTAAACAAGAATTTCTTATAATTGTCTTGGGGCTGATGTATGCGACTGTTACATTTGTTTCCACCACAATTTTATACCTATTTGGAAAGACACGACATATGTCATGGGTATACAGGTAACACAGTTCAGTGTGATTATAGATAATTAAATCACATACAGTCAAAAACTCAAGAAATATTTGCTCCAAAACTAAAGCATTAAAAAGGCATAAAATTCAGTGTAAAGTGTCAAATAGCACTGCCCTTGACCTTCCCATGAAACTCTAATTGTTGTCAACTAAACTTCTAGGTATTAATGTGACAGAAAAACCAGCCCTGTCTCCCCTTACTTTGACTAATTATATATTTATATGAGTTTTAACCTCCTTCCATTCAACTTCAAAATTGCCCTTCAAGCTTATGAAAGACCTCAGAAACTGACAGATAAGGTGGATACAGTTTTGGTTATAATTTTTAATGAACGATTTCATTGAATTCAATGCCTCCGAAGATAAGTATTCTTGGTTTGTGGACATTTGAAAAAAAGTATTTAAAAATTAAAATTGTCCATATTCACAGGATCATAAGAATGTTATTACTCTGGTGATAATGAGGTCCAAAGGACTTGAAATAGCAGGCTTTATGTTCTGCTGACAGTGCCTATGTGTTAGTTTTATCATCTATGTAGACAAGGAAGCATCACATGGTCACTTAAACAAATATGAGTTTTACACGTAGAAAGGAGTCACACCATTTTTCAACCTTTGCCGAACCTTTGTAGTGACACAATATCGGAGAGATGCACAAAGCCCTAATGATTTCACGTCATTTGATCCCATGCCACAAATAATCAGCTGCTACATGATATTCATTCTTAATGGTGACACCAGCAAGATAGCTAAACCATCCCAAGTAACCCCAGACATTGATAATGGGATTCTATATTATTATAATGATTTTGTGAAATTGTTTGTTAGTATCTACTAAAACTGAACATCTAAAACCTCTCCTTTCCCCTTGTAGGTATATATCCAACAGAAATGTACAAAACATGTAGGAGAATGTTCTTGGGAGCACTGTTAGTGGCTCCAAACTAAAAACTACCCAATGGTCCATCATCAGTAGAAGGAATTAATAAACTGTGATATGGTCAGCTAATGGAATAATTTATATCAATAAAAATGAATAAAAACATTTTGTAAAAGATACCAGACCAAAACCATACATAATGGATGATTTCACTTGTCTAAATTTTAAAGAGTAAAATTAATGTTTCTAAAAACCAGGATAGTGGTTACCTTTGCTGAGGGGAGAAGTGATGGCAAGGGACCATAAGAGGACTTCCAGGACATTGATAGAATGTTCCATTTCTTAATCTGGTTGCTGATTACAAGGTATATCCAGTTTGTGATGAGTTATCAATATATATACTTAAAATGTGCACACTTTCCTATGTATATATTTTGCTTCAATGAGAACATTCTTGAAAAGTTTTATGGCTAAATATGGTAAATTGAGCCCAAGTGTTTACCTGTGCTTGTATTAGTTTCCTAGGGCCGTAACACATTACCACGAACTGGGTGTCCTGAAACAACACAAATTTTCTCTCACGGTGCAGAAAGCCAGAAGTCTGAAATCAGGGTGTTGGCGGGGTTGTGTGCTTCTGAAGGGCTTACGGGAGTCTGTTATATGCGTCTCTCCTGGCTTCCGGTGGCTGCCAGTAGTCTTCGCCATGCCTTGGCTTGTAGGAAGGCGAGGGCACTGTCGGCGTCACAAAGCCTGCTATTTCAGACCCTTTGGACCCCATTATCCCCGGAGTAAATGCATTCTTTTGATCCAATGAATGTGAACAATTTTAATTTTTAAATACTTTTTTTCAAATGTTCACACCAGTCCAACCTCTGCCTCCTCCTTCTCATGATGTTTCCCTGTATTTTTTCTCTATGTCTCTGGTAAGGACACTGGCCATTGGATTTAGGAACCACCTGGATAATTGAGATTTTTGACTTAATTTCATCGGCAAAGACCGTTTTTCCAAATAAGGTCGCATTTACAGGTCCTTGGTGGACCTGTCTTTGGGGGGCACCATTCAATCTGCTACAGCGTTCCTTCCCAAAACTCCACAGAAATCATAACAACGTAAATCTAAAAAAATCACACAAATAATAAAATATGAGAAGAGTAGAAAACACAGGAGACATTTTCAAGGTTTTGGAAGATAGAAAATGAGTATTTGTTGATTTAACAGACTGCAGGAAATTAAAATTGGGTGCCAATAAGAAGCAGCCCGGAGAACGCTCAGGATTTGGAAATACCCGGTACGCCCGGAGGCGAGGGTGATGGGTGGGGCTGAAAATAGTAAGTTTGCTTGCAGTTCTGTATAAGGAAGTTAAAGCTTCAGCCTCCCCGACCATGGCCATCCAAGTGATTAATCATGCCATACCTAGGCAGAATGTAAATTAACAATACATATGAAAGGGAGAAGAATCATAGTGCTCTGGACTTGGGGACATAAGTGATTACTACGGGAGGGAGGGAGGGAGGCACTGTACTGAGACAGCCTATGTTTTGAATGGTGCAGACTCCCTTCTCCCCCCCTCTATGCTCATCTACCAGGATACCGGCATTTGGGCTGCTTCCTTAGTTATGAGATTAAAGGATTCATCTCCGGGGAAAACTGCAGCCCGAACGGAAAGGCCTGCCTTTGGCAGGGCTGTGTCCAAAGGAAAGGACCAATACTTGCCTGAACACATACAGTAAGGTCTGGTTTTCAGTCATCCCACTGTGCACACAGAGGTTTTATTCAGCTTTGTAATACCTCACTTGTACACAGTAGTGGTCAGCCAAGAGTTACAAGATATTTGAAGAAAGCTCAAAATGTGAAACAGATTTTTTTAAACCATACAGATAAAAAGAACTATGAGGAAACAGACTGTTCAGGGAGATGTGAATTCAAAAATTAGAATGAATATTGTCAAATGCATTAAATACAAATACATCCAGGATGCCATGAAAATAGACATTCAGAGAACTCGTAAGAATTCTTGAGATATTAAAATATTGTAACACAAATGCCCTAGAAAGTAGAATAAATTATCAAAGAGAAGACTTTTTTTTCAAAAGGCGATCCATGAAGGAGGTCTGATTAGAATTTTAAACAGCTGGAAAGAGTGGATAAAAAATGTAGAGAAGAGTAAATCATCAAATAAATAAATAATGCAAGAAAGTTTTCTTTAATTGATGAATTTGATGTTCTGTATATAAAGGGTTCAACAAACCCTTTATATACAGAACAAAGATGACCAACAAAGTAAAATCAAGATTACCCACATTGAGGCATATCAGTCAGGAATTTTAGGACATCAAGAGTAAGGGATTCTAAAAGCTTTCCAAAAGGGGGTAAAGGAAGATCATATATAACATCACAGGAATCAGTATAGCACTGGACTTCTCAAGAGAAACATTGGTAACAAAATTTAACAAAGTAATGTCTTCAAAAATTGAGAGAAAAAGATTACTAATTGCTTTTTACCTACAATTCTGTATCCGGCTAACCAATCGATCAATTAACCTGTGAGAACAGTTATATAGAGTTTTTCAGAGCTATAAGGTCTCAAAAATATATCTATAAGATACTCTTTACAAGAAGATCCTGAAGGATATATTTCACTAAATTGAGTAAGTAAACTACGAAAGGAGGGTTGAGAAGCAGAAAGCAGGGTATATACATGGGCGTGTATGTGTGTGTGTGTGAAAGAGAGAGAGAAAGAGAGAAAACTAACTTCTAGAGAGAAATATATAGCTTATAAGTAATAAGGAAAACAGAAAAATGAAAACAGAAAATACTTCTTCAGTGAAAGAAGCCCATAGGAAATTTAGATGCCATACATATAAATGCAACACTCCCAGGAAAATAAACCATTCAGAGTCTCCGAACACTTGGTATGTTTCTGTCTTTTCTATTTTTTCAGCTGACATGCCTTTTCTCCATCCTCACTGTTGATACACTAGTTCTAAAAAGATCCAACTCAAAGTGTAATGTCTTCCAAAATGTAGGAGAGCGTCCTTGGTTAAGGAAAGCTTTCTTAACATAGACACAAAATACAGACAAAAAGATAGAAACTAAAATCTGACCATGCTATAATTTTAAACTCTTGTATATCAAAAAATATCATAAACAATTTAGGAGGTAGTTAACAGAGTGCAAAATTGTATTTCCAATGGATATGATAAAAAATTGGTATATAAAATCTATAAATAATTCCTAGTGAATAAGATAAAAATACAATTAAATAAATTCATACAAAATGGTCAAAGTTGTAGCGTATAATTCACAGATGAGAAAATCAAAATATGAGAGGATGGTCAACTTCACTTTTATCAGTAAAAAAATTAAAACAAGGAATTACCAGTTTACCCATCAATTAATAAAATATAAGTAGAAAACCTGTTTTTCAGGTGTGAGGAAAGATAGGAAAAAAGTTGTTCTCAGGTGCTTCTGGTGGAACCATAAAATGGTGCCACCGTGCTGGGGAACTATTTGGCAAGCATAGAAAATTGAAAAGCTAACTATATGCCTTATTATTAAGATGAATATATTAATATAATTTATCATTCAATATGGGACACCTTGAACAAGGTGCTATTAATATTTATGCCAGAATAAACATGTAAACTGCGGTTATCCAAGGCCAATCTGGTTATAATGTCACCCTATCTGTGATCCACTTGGCGCATCGACCCTAGATAACTCGTTGGCCGTGTGTGCTATGGGAGTATGGTTGCCCTGTGCTGCATAGTGTGTAACAGTAAAAGCTTAAGAATAATCTGTCAAAAGGAAAGTTGATGGCTAAAATGCATAATACAGAATTCTAAACAGCAAGGGAAAGAGACGAACTAGATTTCTTTATATATGGGTATCGATAGCTATCCAGAGGGTAAACTTCAGCTATGAATAGAAAATGACAGAATGTTATGCACAAAGATAGATAAAGATATTGTATGTATGTATTTATATTTACATAATGTTAATTAACATAAGTGAATTTGAAAAAATGGAATGAATAATACTTCCCAAAATTATGATAGTGGTTGTCTGGCAATTGGGAAAATAAATGGCGGTAGAGGATTAAGGGGAATTAAGCAACATTAGTAATGTCTTAGTTCTTTAAAAATAATTTGAAGCAAATATTACAGGTGTTAGAGTTGATAGATCTTGATTGGGGGGAGGTACGTTTATAATATTCTTTGTATTTTTAGTGACTTCCGTTTCTCAAAATAAAAGCAAAATTATACATCGTCTATGAAGACTTCCTTGTTCTCTTTAAGATTATTTAAGATGATCTCTTTTAACATTATTTCTGCCTCTCCTATTTGGGCCTGTGACACTATAATTCTTTTCTAAGAGTTATACTATTCTGCTCTTTAGGTTTATCTCCTCCATTAAATTGAAAAATCCCTAATTGAAACAATAGTGTCTTGTCCCTTTTTGTATTCCTCCATAGCACCTGGCCAGATATCTGATACTCAGTAAACACCCAATAAGACTTTATTAAATGAAATACAGGAAGAATAAGATGGTTTCCATAGAAACACTTGCTCCTTTTTAGGTGACTAGAAATTTTTTAATATTTCAACTTTTTTATGCTTTTCTTTGCATGATGGACCTATGTTGTGTGCCAATTGCTATTGACATTCTTTCAGAATGAATCTCGAATGGAAATGAAAAGACAGTGTTTTATGTTCACATGTTTCTTACCAGGTTGAAGATGCTCCAGACTCTAATTACCAGAGCTAGTCTAGACTGGCGTGGTGATTAACAGGATGTCCTTCATTTGCTCTTCCGTTGCAGATACCTAGCCCTTGTCCGAATGCTGAGTTCTAGATTTTGAGTGAAATGTAGCATTCCTCTGAGTCACTCCTTTGTGTCACTTTGGCTCTACTTGACACTTGAGTAATGTTAATTTCTGCCTGTCAACATCCATTAGCAGTTTTTGAACATCTCCTGGGTCCGCAGCAGAGCTTCGGGTACCTGCTGCTCATTTAGAGTCTAGTTGTTAACAAAAGCTTGAATATAATATGGTGTTTGCTTTCTTTTTTTTTTTTTTAATTTCAAGCTTCATGGTTTCAGTTGTCGTACTCTCATAAAGAAAACATACGCTTTTACTTTTTCAAAGTTATCGGAGTTTGTTCAGTTGAACAATGCCCAGTTTGCAATTGAATACTTTTGAAAATACATATGGTGGATATATACATAAGTACATATGTGAATTCATTTGGCTTCAGTGGGAACTTATTAAATGTGCCAAGTTATCTTTTGTCACAAGAACTGTTACTAAGTGAGGACATCAAGTGTGTTTGCTCATACAGACATAACGTGCTAAATTTAGGTTTTAATGCTGGCTTTTAAAGTGATTTTTTGGGTCGCTACTTATGCTAAAAGGATGCCTTTATTCTTGAAAGTAAAATATGTTCTTTAAGAACACCTTTTAAATATTTTTCGATTCTTTTGTTGTTATTGTTTCCCGTTTTCTCCGCTCCTTCAGACTTAAGACAGGCATTGCCCCACTGCAACTGGCCCCTCAGCCGTTATCCAGCTTTCTTTTGAAACAATACTTTGCATGGAGTGTGTTTTCTTAGCCAGTTTATTTCTGTGGTTGCTAGACTCTATGCAGTGTGTGATGTGTCTTGCAATTAGATCGGACCAGTTATCCTGGCCCTAGGAAAGTCTTGTTTTCAGGTACACTTTGGCACATACACACAAAAGATGTGCTGATGATAGCACTGACTTTTCAGAGTGATCTTTTCATCATAATTAGCATTTAAAAATCCCTGAGTCGAAATCTACCATCCTCACTTGTCCTTGATGCTTCTATAGTTAAGAAGGGCAGGAACAGCCCTGGGGAACACTTGCTGACTTGGCAGCATGAAGCAAGTCACATGTGCCTCCCGATGAGCCGGAAAGCAAGCTGATTTTATTCATCTTAGCCCCACCATACTACGTGGACTGGCTGGCCAGTTACTCGTGCATGTTGTCAAAGCTGACCCTTAAACACCAGTCATCTGGCTAAAATTCAAATACTTATACCCAAAGTTTGAGATGTGCATCTGACACTGCCAGGGCTTTTTGACAGGAGCTTCATTACGGCATTTTGCAGGCTCTTATGAGCACAGTGTTCAGCATTTCGGCATCAAAGGGTTTCAGAAATCCTGCCCGGCACCAGGCATCTTCTCAGCCCTCTCTAGATCTCTAGCCCAGCTGTTCAAGGAAAAGAAATGAAGCTTAGAGGCATCAGCGTGGCTACGGTTGGTGCTGTGGAGGTTGGGGTTATGCTCCCAGATAACGCACACATTATTTTTAGTCATGTGGAAGGCTGCCTTGCTTTGTGTTTCTAGGACTGTCAGAAAGATTGATTCCTGAAATATTTTGAAAAAGTGCTAAGTACCAGTTACTTTGGGTACGTACCCAGGGGCACTGCAGCTGCCTGGCATTGCTGTGTGGCAGCTGAGCAGTAATCGCTGCTATTTCTCAGATGTGTTTGTGTCTTTGTCAGCATTTGAGAGGAGGGAGGTTCAAGCTCAGATTGGGGCCCTCGCTTCCCGGTGATCTCATCCAGCCCATGACTTGAAATACTTTCTGAGCTGCTAATGACTCCCAAATTTACATCTCTGGCTCTGATGTCATCCTTGTATTCCAGACTCGTGTATTCAGCCTCCCACTAAATAGCTGAGATTTGATGTCTAAGAGGTATCTCAAACTTAAAATGAACAGAACCGAGCTCCAGATCTTTCCACCCATATACACCCCAACCACTCCTCTCGCCATCTTCCTTCCTTAGAGTTGCTCCAGCCAAAGCCCCTCAGCCATCCTTGACCCCTCCCTTTCTTTGCCTCGTGTCCCACTTTCAAAGGGTCCACCTCAAAAGCGTATTCAGTACACCAATACTTCTCTGCCACTGCCACCTTACTCCAAACCGACAACAAATCTCATCTGGACTTTTTTAAATACCTGCTAACATGCCAGCCTGCTTGGCAACTGTGTATTTTCTCACAGCAGCAAAAGTGAATCCTAAAACACAAATTAGATCACGTTTTCCTCTGCTCAGAGAATCACCAATGACTTTCAGTCTCAAGGTCCAAATCAAATGTGCAAAGCCATAAGTGATCGATCTCTGTGATATTTCTCTAACTTCATATCCTCCTGCCCTTTCTTAGTTCATTTCCTCAACTCATTCACCTTTACATACAGTGACCTCTTCACTGCACCTCAAATATTCCAGACACAGTCCCACCTAAGCATTTTGAACTTGGTCTTCTCTTCGCCTGTAATTGTCTTCTCCTAGGTATTTGCCTGTTTTGTTTGCTCACTTCCTTTACGTTTCCACTCAGATATCTCTTTATTAGTAAGATCTTCCCTCATCAACCTTTATAAAATATGACACTGCCTTCGATGGTATCTTACCTTGCTCTGTTTTCTCAATGCCCTCGGTGGCTTAACCCCTGCGTGCAGGCTTTGTTTTGTTCACTGCCAACTCTCCAACACTAAGGACCATGAGTGCCCGGTGCACAGAGATCTTTACTGAGCATTTGTGGAATGCTCTTCTTTCTACCTCTGTGCCCACCAGCTACGAAATGGTACCTAGAATATTGGGTTCCATTTTTATTTTCATGAGAATGGCTCTATGATATCTTGAGCTCTTGAGTACAAAAGCCCATTAAATTCCAAGACTCAGGGAGCTCATTTCTCCATCTCTGACTTGACCAGCCCATGAAACGCATGCTTCTGTGTAACTGGGGCTGTGTGACGCAGGTCACATTACATTTTGCATTCCTTGGATGGCCTAGCACTTAGTGTCATGGTCATAGTACCTGGATAACAAAGATGTTTCCAATGTCTAAAGTCGTCATAAAGATAATACACTTCCTGTACCTTGGGGAGAAACTTGGAAGTTCACGGATACATCAGTACTGTTAACCATTTCCTAGACTTGCCTTTTGCTTCCATCCATTTTACAGCTAAGTGCAGTGTCTGGAACTCATCTTCTGTGCTCACTGCAAACAACTCACTTTTCCTAGTCCTCCTGTATTCTTGTTTAAAAGAAAAAGAAGTAAAACAGATTACTCTGCTTTGTCTTAAAAGCCTGTCCGAAGAATGCCAACATTCTGGTTTTTTATTTGGTTTCCTTTCAGAAGTGAGAGACTTTTGTTCTACGTTGCCAGTGAGTTTGCTAGTTCTTCGGGGAGCAGAGCCCATGAAATTCAGTGCCAGTGTTTGCTACAAAATTCAGCAAAAGCCTTGCCTGTGGTACAAAATCGGTGATATCTGTTAGAGTTTTAGCCTTTTTCAAATATGTTTGACATTATGATCACCTGTTCTTTTAATTAGCAATACAAACCTGATTTGTAATTGTTCTTCAAGAGGCTAAGCCACTACACTTCCCTGACGTATTGGACTAGATGTTCACTAAGGCGCAGCTTTCCAACTGATAGGCAGTGACACATGGTTGTTCCGCAAATGGATTTCAGGTGGGCTAAAATAATGACTCTTCTACGCTCTCAGGGACAGCTGACCACAAGATTGTTTGCCCCACTGTGCCCAAGAAACATAATGTTTAATATGTGTCATGGCATGAGAAAGGTTGAGAGTAACTCTTGTCGAACACTGCCTAATGGAATTTTTGTAATAATAGAAATGTCCCAGATCTACCTGTACAGTAAGGTAACCACAGTACACATGTAGTTCTTGAGCTCTTGAAATGTCACTGCTGCGGCTGAGCTTGTAGCTACCATGTTGGGTAGTGCAGCTCGAGTTTAAATTCTAAACTGTATAATCTATTGGGAGCCAAAGATGGCAAAAAACACAATTTAGCAATTTATCAGGCTCAACAAATATTAATTTGAAGTGTTAACAACCCATAGTGGGACCAGCAGGCACAAATTAAATTAATAGAGCACTAACTTGAGAATACAGGCATCAAAGCAGACCTAATCTTTTAATGTGGCAAATACAGTTGGATATTTCAGGCTGACTCTAGCTGTGTTCTCTTTCTCTCTTGTTGTCTCTTTTTATTGTTTGATGATGCGGCAAACTGCAGTGCTGTTGCCTGCAAGTGGCTTCAAAGTCATACCTGCAGGCCTTACCTTATTGAGCTCAGGTGAATTGTGGTCTACATTGTTCTTCTAAGGGGCCCCGGAGCAATCTAGTAACTCACCTTCCGGTTTCACAGACAGTGTCGCGGTTACCACCCACGCGTTCACCTTAAAGGATCAGACAGTCATTGATGAAGCCAACTCTCTGTTTTTTGCAGTTTTTATGCTAAATTAATCAGTATGGAATTAACTATTCTCACGGCCATTGTCATGGAAGCATTGTTTAATCCAAGCAAGAGAATTCTGGAGTATGTAGATTTGTGAAACAAAATTCACTACTTCTTTTCAATTAGCAGTTAGGAAAAACACATTAGACAACCTATTGTTTATTCATAAATTAATCCTGGGAGAGGATTAGTATCTGGCCTTCACCGCATGATTCCTGTATTTGTTAATTCTTTTAGTAAAATGTTTTTGGAGATACATATTTGCCCATATTTTTCAAGATCACTGATCCAGTGTGTCCCACTATCTCATTAACCTTTCGGTTTACGTGATCTGTCAAGTCCAGCTCTGTTTGTCACACTGCTCCTCCTTTTTGGAATGACCGACCCCTGTTTTCTTCTCAAGTACATTTTAGCCTTGCCTCTGGTGGTATTCAAATCCTTAATACTAGTATTAATGCACGGTAGCATATATGAAGCCCATTGGCTGGGCTATGCATAATACTAGCTACTCTTACAAGGCAGTTCATGTAAATGTCACGGTAAGCTTTTAAAAGATCAATTCCTTTTCAGAAAAATATTTTATATGACCTTTACAGATAAGGAAACTGAGTTTCAAACAGATGGAACAATATGCTTAAAACAATTTTGTAATGAAGCAGAGCAAAGTTTGCACCTAGGACTTCCTGACTCAAAAACTTTTAATTTTCCATTGCAGATATAGGAGACAAAGAGGTCTGTCTATTAAAGGAGTCTAATAACGGGGTCTAGTAACCTTGTACTTACCTGAAACACACTGTGTGACTTTATGGCTTTCTTGCTTGGCTTCTCGATTTCCAACACTTGTGCTGTTATCTTACTTCCTACCTCATGGTGAATTCCCATACCAGTAGAAAACCAATAATTTGCCAAGTGTGTGAGAGAGACCATGGTGGACAGGGAAAGTCTTGGTCCTTCCTGGGTAACCTGGTTCAAGTACAATTATCTACTGCTCATATTATGTATCACTCATCGGTGAACATCTCTCTGATTAATACCCTACCTTTCTCTTCCATCCCTTTACCTAGAACTGTGAAATCACCCATAGCCAGGTCTATGTAATTCACCTTGTTGTCAAACAGTGTCTTTCATTTGTTGTTGAATTATTGTTCATGCCCCTTTAACCAGAGTGCAAATTACTTGTTATGTGGGTATCTTGTTTTGTATATATTTGGGTTGCCCTATGGTACCAGCCCAAATTAAAAGGCTAACCACTGGAAGTTCTTACATACTGTTGATTGAGTGCTTGATTACCTTCATCTTTACATTATAGTGTACACACAAAAAAAAAGAAAATGAAAAACTGAAACTTATTCCCTAGAGATAAGTAAGATACCTGAATATACTCACTCCAGGTCATAAATCACTAGAAGAAGGATGCTGTATTTCTCATATAAGTGTACAAATAGCTGGTCATTAAATTTTTTAAGAAGGTGTTAATAATTGCTTTTTGGATGCATGTAGTATATTTTTTAGATGAGTAAGTTTCCTAACATAACTGAAGCTTATCTCATTAGCCATCCAAAATGTATTTTAATGAGCACTTTTAATGCAAATCTTTAGAAAAAAAGGAGCATATAACTACTGCCTTTTAAGAGAGAATGTATAAAATACAATTAAATCTTTCCTTGAGTAGTCATTCTATAAAATAAATGTTTGACCATTCACTATCTTCTGCCTATTAACGAAAATATTGAAAGCATTAGGGACAAGAAGGTTAAAATTTTTTTAAAATAATAATTCCTATTCTCAGTGAGTTTATAGTCTCAAGAGAAAGTCAGATGTATAGGAGGAAAGTCACAGCCTGGCCTCTTAAAGGCTGGAAAGAGGTAAGGAGGTTCTGTTTGGGGTCCCCATTAAGAATCAGGAAAGCTTAGCTTAGGAGTTGACATCTGTGTTAGTTATGGAGGGTGAGTTAGAGTTTAAGAAGGCATGATATGGCATTCCAGAAAAAGCCAAAAGCATCCAAAACAACCCAAGAAAATAGTGAACTGGGGAAAGGGTAGATTGTTCAGCGGGCTTGTTGCATTGCGGCCTGGGGATAGTTCCAGACTTCAAAGGAGCATAAAAAATTCACATTGGGTCATGTTACTTCCCTGCTTACAAACCTGCATTGATCTAATATTGGGTGCTGAATAAGTCTTAGCTTGCTAGACAGATGTAAGCATGCCCAGCCCAGATGAGCAAAGCCACACGTTAGACCTGTTGTTGACCATAGATGCGTGAGTGAGCTGAGCAAAGATCATTCAAGCCTGAACTAGATCAGCTGAACCCCCCAGCTGTCTAGTAGACTCACAAATAATAATAAATGGCCACTATTTGAAGCTACTAAGATTTAGGATATTTTGTATCTCAGTAATATTTAACTGATAAATTGTATTTGTGTTTTTCAATTCTTTTTTCCTAAAGTAAAAATGCCTTTACTATATTTATATAAACAAAGAAATGCGAACATGTAATAGAAACAAATTTTGCTGAGCAAATAGAGCTGTGGTATTGCTTTGAGCTGGCATAGATGCAATTCAGTTTCATTTCATTTCTTGTTATAAACTTGGCTCGAAATTTATAATTTATGCTGCACTGTAGGGACATATGTAGATGTATGCACATATTCATGCTATATGTAACAGCAAAAAAATTTACCAAACCCTGAAGCTTGCATATCCGTGACACAAAAAAGCTATTTTTATTTTAGACAATTTCAATCATAATAGACACAAAAATAGAGGGAATGGCAAAATAAAATTTCATATATCCATTACTGTTGTTTGTAACAGGCTTTTGTTTTATGTTGTTTTTTTTTTCCTTTTCTTTTGAGGATATCAGTGGTGTTTAATGCAACTAAGAATAAATTCGCAGTTTGTTCCTGCATTGCTAAAAAGAAAATTCTTAAAATGACTAACCTCCGTTTGTTGCCAAGTTACTCTTGGCTATGCACTGATAGCAAAAGTAATATAACAGCATTCGCAGCATAATTAGATTTGAATAGCAAGTTTTATTTAAAGAGCGCCTGATCTTATTGCTCATAGCCATGCCTTTCTTTTTCTTTTTGTTTTTGTTTTCTAGTAATCACGTTTTTAATGACTTGTGATAGATTTTCTTTTTATGAAACAATAGAAAACTGCCATAGGAACTGTTTAGTAAGCTTTTAAACTTTGTTGAAGCTGCTTAAAATCCTTTTAGGTAAGAGGTTATTATTTGTTAAATAATTGTTTTTTTATAAAATGACTTCTATAGAAAAAAATATTGCCAACAGTGTTACTTAGATGAATGATAACACTCTAAACAGAAAAAGTGATGATGAAATAAGCAAGTAAGTTATGAATAAATGGAAATTTAGGGTTCTGTTTTTTCATTGTACCCAGAATAGAGAAAACAAAATGCTTTTCCTTCAGGGTGCTTCCCAGAATATACTTCTTGGGAAGAAAGGAAGTATGAAATGGATTAGGCAGAGAGGTGGAGGTAGGGAAAGAGAGGAGAAGGAAGAAAGAAGGAGGGAAAGGAAGACTGGAGGAAGGGAGGATAAACAGAAAGAAGGGAAGAAGGAAGGACAGAAAAACAGAAGCAAGGGAGGGAGGGAGAGAGGCTAATTATTTGGAGGCATGTTTCTTAAAGCAGTAATGCCATTAAATCTTACAATCAACCTGTCATTTAACACACAGTATTTATATAACTATTATACTGGGCTTCCAGGGTTAAGTGCCCTTAGATTCATAGAATATCCAAGGAACCTGTTCTGTCTGTCACCTAGTACAGCCTTATCATTAACAGAGGTCAACGAAGATAAACTGAGTGCAAAAGTTGAATATATCAATAAGAAGCTAACCACTGAGGAAGTTTAATTCATCTAGAACAATGAATGTAGTAGGACTAGAATTGTGTATTTATTAGTTTGTTTCTGCATTTTATGCAAAATGATGTTATTTCTTTAAAGGATTTGGGTTGTTATAAAATGTCACTCTGAAAGACATTTTAAAATATTTTTAAAATTTAATTTAATTACTACAAAAATTTTTAAATTTAGTTTATATTCATAAACATTGAATTTCAAAGGAGGTCATGCTTATTGATGTTCATTTTCTCTTTGGTAACAGTTTTAAAAGGATTTCTAAAATGCTTACTTTTGGCAGGAGGTCCACTGTCATAAGGAGAGCATCAAATGATATGCCATCATCAAGTTCTGTTACCATTAAAGTGTTCTGCTTATGAGTCGATCAATGGCAGACATACTCCTCCCTTCCAGTCTTACGAAAGCAGTGTGAGACTTATTTGAATTCAACAATGAAAGTCCACTATAGTCAAATATAGTTTACTCCTAATGAAGTCCATTAAAATTGCCGACCTTTCCGTCTCTCTGTTTCCAAACCCTATGAAATTAATGTTTCCCTCGGTCTGTCCCATGTCATCAGAAACTCCAAAAAAAACACCCAAGATGTCTAGTAGAAACTGCATTAGAAATCACAAATGGTGAAGAGCAGCCTACAAAAATGGAGAGCATGTGACCATTAAAATCAGACAAGGGGGGTTCTTGGCTTCAGTCCTCACTAGCTGTTCATTTTGGGAGAAGTTTCGAGATCTTTTCATTATAACAAATTGATGGTCAGATGAAATAATGTAACTGCACACTCCAAAATATGATGTATTAATTTTTCCTATACATATGCTTTTTTGCAATCTTATATTTATGTTCTTGTGTCTTAAAAGCCTTAAATTCATGCTTCGAGTTTCAGTTAACAACGTGTCAAATTAATAGTTTCTGAATGAAATTAAGCAGAGTGCGCTGTGTTAACTTCTACTGATAAATTGAGATATTGCATGGGCTACTTCGTTTTTAATTTCTGGCTAGCTCCTTTGAATGGTTACTGTGACCTACCAGAAGAAGAACTTTTAGGCCATCTTGTTTTGGTAAATATGTGTTCAGTGATTGCAACCAACTTCCATATTAACTGAAGTATAATAGTGTTATGGAGCTTTTGCTGTAAAATAATTCTGTAATGTTTCAGCAGCTAAATGTTTTATAATACATTAGAATTCGTCCTGCAGATCTGGAATGCTTCTGTTATTCTGCATTAGATGGATTATTTTATGTCTTTAGCAAAGAACCTCTTAATTTCTAGATGTTTCGGTGGGGGCAAGAGGTCTTGGTGGTGATCATTCTTCCTATGGGGGTTTGGAAGGAGGAAGAGAAGGGTACTCATTCTTTCTGTGAACTCTCAATTAGTTCTTCTCATTTCAGCCTCTCATCTCTCCCCGGCACCCTGTTGTACTTGGCCTTTCTGGGTACTAAACCTACGTAGATTTCATAGACTCGCATCTTCCTTCATGGCTTCCTTCATGGCTGTGGTCCACTTTACACTTGCCCAGATAGTAGCATCCCCATTTCATCAAGCCCCATGTTTTCAGTCATTTTCAGTCTACCAGGAAATTGCAGTCTTTTGCCTAAATGGGGTTTGAAATATAGGTAATACAACCATGTGTAATATATGGTTATCATAGGGCAAGCTTTCTCAACCTCAGCACTGTTGCTATCTGTGCCCAGATCATTCCTGTGTGGGGCTTTCCTGTGCATTAGAGTTAAGCAGCATCCCTTAGAGTCAAGTAGCACCCACTCACAGCCCAGCTGAGAACCGCTGGCAGAGAGCCATACCGAGGAGTGATTGTACAACAATCTGGGTTATGAAGAAAAAGCCAGGAAGTTTAAATATCTCTTACATTGAAGTGCAATATAAATGGACCAACCTGATATCATCTGGAGGGCCATTAAACTACATTACAAAATACTATGGAGATGTAATGTATTACTGTGATGTTCCAAGCCAAGTGGAGAATTAAAACAACCTCTGACTTTCAGCAGTAACATGGCACCTTTTGTCTCTTCCACAATTTTCCTTTAATAAGCATTTCCAAATGCCCTGGGATTTGTCATTTTCATTTCTTGAAGAGCTTTTATATATTAATAGAAAAAGAAAAAATGATGTGCCATGATAATTTTTCTTATTTTCTGATTGCTGGGGAAAAGATACTTTCCCTCACAAGGCATGTAATTTCTTGGAATTGACTGTTGTCCCTAGAAGCTAATTGGTGACCATTAATTTTTTTCCTCGCCTGTCAACAGAAGTGAAAACAGTAATTGGCATGCTCACCTACTTGATTATAGCTATTATATCAATCAGCATCCTTTCCTAGGGTCCATCATTATTTATCTAGATAATTAGGTATTGTTTTATTTTTCTTGCCATTTGTTTTTGCTTTGACAACACACAGATTTATTTATATGGTTGAAATCAGCCATGCAGTCAGTTAGAATTCATCCCCGCAACATTTTTGCAATATCCACTGCAGCAATAGTTTAAAAGATAAAATTTTAAAAAAGTATTAAGTCACTTTTATTTATTCTGTCTACCCACACTGTCTTTTGTTTGTCCTCCATATTTTTATCAGCTCACTTGGTTAGAATCATGGTGCGGTGGGTGACTGAATGAGCTCTGGGGCTTAAGGGAAAATTATAGCAGGTGGCAAATGAAGAGCCTGAGCCCTGACACCGATATATTAACTAACTTTTCCTATGATGTTCTTGAGTGATTCTATTTTCAAAACAATTACTCATTGAATATAATTTTTTTCCTTGTTTACGTTACTTGGGAGGTTGATCAAGATATTGGAAAGTGATTGACTACATTAGCACAGTACTTTATAATAAATATTTTTAAATAAGAAAAATCTAAGTTAAACATGATGATATTAAATTAGCCAAATGAACATATTTCACATATCATCGAACTGGGGAGTACTAGAGAACTGTTCTTAATCTCCTGACTAAGCTTGGCCTCAATTCTATTAGCCAAAAATAAGTTTGGGGGTATTATACATTTTTATTATGAATGATGTTAAAGCAAAATATAGTAGAGGTTAGCCAAAGTTTATCTCATGATAAGTGAATATGGCATTAGCCTGAAATATGAAACCTTTTTTAGAGTATTTTCACAGTTCTTTGGGGGGCCAGAAGGAGAAGATGAGTCATCAGTCAGTGGCTCACTTTTTCAAAATACAAATCTGTTATTAATAGTAAAACTCCCTAGCCTCTATGGATAAAGGGAGGTGACTGAAGTGATTTATAAAAATTGTCTCTTTGTTCCTAGTACCCCATAAAAGTGCCTCTCTTGCATTCTCCCCACCCCCATATCATTAAATGGAGCTACCATTCATGTATTTGTTTGAGCCCCTATCTGGGGACCTCCTTTAAGTCCTGGATTTTTACTTACATTTCACACCAAGTCCATCAATAAATTTTGTAAATTCTACCTACCAAATAGATGCATAAAGGAAAAAATGCTGCCATTTCCGCCACGAGCACCAAAGTATCATCACCTTTCAGTGGCCTGTTCCATTACCTCCTTCCTGGCCCTCCTGGCTCTGCTCTGCGTGGCTTGCCTCCACACTGCTCCATCCTCCCAAACTTAAACACCAAGGCACCAGAGTGAAACTTCTGGCATATAATTGTTAGCAAAGGCTCTTTTCCAAACTGTTCAGGGCTTTCTCATTATGTTTGGAAGAAAACCCAGTTCTGTTCTGTGTTCTACAAAGCCCTGACTGAATTGGCCCATGGCTGTCTTCTGAACTCTGTGCCACTCTTTGCTGATGTCGGTGTAGCTGTAATGACCTGTGCTAGCCCTCAAACATACCAAATGCATCCCCGTCTCGGGCCCTTGGCACTTGTCCTTCCTCCTGCCTTCCATAATCTTCCTTTGTGTTTTCACATGGCTGGTTTCCTCCTTTCACACAGGATCTGTTTGAAAGGATCTTCAGAGCACACTTACCTGACATTCCTCTGTAAACGCACCTGCATTAGTCTCTTTCTCTTTTATCTACGGTTTTATATAGTACTTATAACCATATGATGTTATATTATGCATGAATTCATTTACATCCCTGTTTTCTATCACCCTCTCTAGAATGCAGGCCCCCTAAGGGGAAGAATTTTGTCTGTCTGGTTCACTATAATGCTCTCTATTAACTAGAAAAGGGCCCAGCGAAGAGATGCTTTAAAGTATGTGTTTAATGATTGATCGTATTTGTTTTATTTGCATGGTAAGCAACACTTATCAGTCTAGATGAATAAAATATAAGTGTCAAAGCTAGTCAAATGAATTTCTTGATTCTCCTGAATACATGCATTTTGATAGGCATGGTAACAGTTACATCCTTGGGAGTACTGGCTCTGTCGCTTTGACATGACTCTTAGATCAAGGTTACCTTGGGTATGATGTTAATTTGTTCATCAACTGCTCTCGTCCCTGTACTTCTCTGCTCAGCTACTGTGCCTCTCCCCTCCCTCTCTGAGCCTTCGGAGGCTCCATGACCCTGCTGTGAGTCACCGTAATTATTTGCAACAGAAAAGAGAAGCATTGCCAATCTCAGTGCATTAGTATAAGTGAAAAATAAAGTACCCTTCCCCCCCAAATGGCTTCACCTATTATATGTTGATATTTTCGCCTGTCCATTCAGTTTTTCTCCCAAGGGCCATGAGATTGTGTCTACTTGCGTATAACTCTCACAAACTCTATGCTCCAATATTAGAAATTAATGTTAAAACATTCCAGGCCAAAGAGAGCAGAACTGAATTCCCCATTCTGAGTCATTAAGGCTCCATGGGTCATCTGCATTCCCTAGACTTGCTAGAAAAAAGGCATTTGTTTGTCAACTCTTTTAAGTTAAACAATAATACACACACACACAAAAAAAAAACATTGTAAAACAGAGTGTGTTGGTAGGATTGCCGCAAAGCATGTTTTATTTTCAACTGTATAAATCTGTGATACTCTTTTGTGACCAGATTTAGTTAGTGGATTGCAATAGGGTCATAAAGCAGTTATCTCTGAGTATAGCACTGATCACAGTGCATCGTATATAAGCTCTCTCATGGAGTCTGATGTCAGACTCCATGTCTTACTTAGTTTTTGTTTCGAATATAGTACTTACTATTTGTAAGTACTTCATAAATGCTCTTGAAATTGAATTATGAAGTTATAATTACCTAGGTTTTAAGCCCTGTGAGTGTTTAAAAGCTGCATTTTGTTTATCTTCAAGTGCAACTTGAATCCAAGTACATTGCTTGCATATCTAAATGTCTTCAAAATGTTTTCTGTTTAATTGTGTTCTTGAAGATAGATCAGTTCTCCTGCTGTGGAAACTAATGTTGGAAATATTAATGATTCTTGAATTTAGGAGCTAAATGCTTTTGAACCCTTAGTTAAATATCCAGTTCATTATTTTATGAACAGAAATAGTTTTCTTATCAGACTGCATAGAATGCTAGATGATATTGTCCCAAACTTTGATGGGTATCATTAGAACAGATTTATTTTTTACTTACTATATCCAGGCACTTAATCTTTTCCCCTGTTTAATTCTCACACCAAGACATTAGGGAAAACTATTTACATCACTTTTTTTAAAAAGATTTTATTTATTTATTTATTTTATTTTTAGACAGAGGGGGAGGGAGTGAGAAAGAGAGAGAAACATCAGTGTAGGTTGCCTCTTGCACACCCCCTACTGGGGACCTGGCCCATAACCCAAGCATGTGCCCTGACTGGGGAATCGAACCAGTGACCCTTTGGTTCACAGGCTGATGCCCAACCCACTGAGCTATACCAACTGGGGCTCTATGTCACTTTTTTTTATATATAAAGAGACTGAGACTCAAAGAGTTTAAAGCTGAGAGACTGAGACTCAAAGAGTTTAAATGACTTTTCCAACTTGCCGAACCAAGAAGGCAAAGTCAGGAGTTGTTATCCCCATATCTCCCTGAAAGCAAAGTATATGATCTTTCTTAGTCTGCCATGTAATACTTCTAAGAAACAAAACAGAGGAGGTACTACTTAAAATATATTTTGAAAATTTTCAATGATTTTAAAAGAATAGATTTTGTGGTAGTATGACTATAGGTATCCAAGAAGCATTGAGTATTCAATAGTATTTGTGGGATTAGTATTTAAGGGACTAAAATTAAATTCAAGAGTGATGACTGTTCAACAGAAAAATGTGCTTTCATTCTAAATATCTCACATTCTCTCCTTAAAAACATTGGAAAATTTCAAAACTTCTGGCCCCATTATCCTGGTCTGTTGTCACCTGTTTTTGGAAGGTGGGATCTTATATTTCACTGTTTCATAACCCAGGTGTACTAGGAATGGGGGGAAAGGAAATACTGTGTCCCTTTATTAGTGAGACAACCTTAACATACAGAATCAGTCCTGTACACAACTTCATGTATACCCAGTTCTAGATGTGTCTCTAACTGGCAGCTGACAAGCAAAACAAATGTCCTTAGGATGTCCCTGCTCCTCTGCCGAACAAGTGTGTCTGTCAGGACATATTAATAGCTCTGTAATAGTAGCCTGTTTTTATTTTAAATAATTATATCAGCTTTACTATTGTCAATAGAATATTCTGAGAGTTGGGGAATGCTTTGGTTGGTGGATACATAGAATTATTTTAACACATAATTAGTAAGAGTAACATCTCTATTATAGCTGTTGTGGTTTTTTCCTTGTTAGACAAAACATGATTAGTATTTAAAATCAACCTGTGCTCCCTGTCACTACTGTTGGATTTTCTTTACTTCTTCAATGATTTCAATTTAGTCAGTGAGTGTGTGCGCGCGCACGTATGCGTGTGTGTGCAAGAAAGAGAGAGAGATGGAGTTGGTCTTGTCATTGTCTGATGCTAATTATTTTTTATCGTAATGTGTTTGAATTTCCTTCCATTCCCACCTATGCCTATGAAGAAAGTAAAGAGGGCTTTTGTTTGTGTGCGCGTGTTGATTTTGTTTGGTCATTATCATTTTTGTATTTTCTAGTTCTGTCTTCTGTAAATTTGATTCAACTAATAATTATGAAACACCATATAAAGTGTCATAAACATTCAAATAATGGACAATTCATCACATGCACGGTGTTTGTGGCAGCAAAATTTCTCATCTTCAACTGACTGTTGAGCTGAGCTATGTCTTAGCTTTAATGGTAACCCCGTTCACAGTCATTTTGTCAGTGTGTCAAATTTGCTAGTTTTTGTTCACTTTTATTAATGACAGGTGAATCACATGAGAAACATACCTAACTGATACCCATCATAGCATAATATCAAAACATGACATTTATAGATGACAGATTGCACAGTAAGAGCACTCTTGTATAGATTATGGTTATTTAGTTGCATGTTTTTGCTCTCCTAACAAATTGCTAAGAGCTATAGTAGTTGCTTGACAGAATTCTCAAGAAGCAGGTAACAAAGAATTGGGAGACAAGGATCTAGCAAGACCTGTAACTTAAACTTGCTGTTACCTTTGGCAAACCAGTTGTTCTAACCATACCTCGAATTCTTGATCTCTAAAACAAGGGAGGTCAATAAGCTCAGAATCTTTTACTTTTATTATTTTTACTTTTGATGACTATAAGGCAAAAGTACAGAAACCAAGCTATTCCAAACCCCCATCACAATGGGGGGGGGGTGTGTGTGTGCACATTATAGTGTTCAATATACATCAGTTGAATTGATTTTTTTAAATTTTTATTAAACTATAGTTGGCATACAATATTATATTAGATTCGGAAATGCAACATAGTGGTTTGACATTTATATTTCTTACAGGTGATCACCACACTAAGTTTAGTAGCCATTTGTCACCGTGCACTCTTATCACATTGTTAATAACTATGTTCTCCTTCCCCTTTTTACCCATTCTCCGCCCTCCTCCTACTGGTAACCATCGGTTTGTTCTTTCTATGAGTCTCTTTTTGTTTTGTTTGATCATTTGTTTTGATATTTTAAAAAAATTATACATATAAATGAAATCACATGGTATTTGTCTCTGTCTTATTTCACTTAGCATAATACCCTCTAGGTCCACACACATTGTCACAAATGGCAGGATTTTATTTTATTTTATTGTTTTACTGTTCAGTACTGTTTCGTTGTATGTGTGTGTGTGTGTGTATATATATATATATATACACACACACACACACATACTACATCTTCTTTATCCATTCATCCATTGATACATGAATTAATTTATTTTGGTTAAAACCTTGGGTGAAGTGATGATGTATAACAAATAAAAGACAGCTACTTTGTCAGAGGGCGGCTCACGGAGGCAAGCTCCATGGACCACTCCTTATCTCTGTCTTCACTTCATCTGCCCGGAGGGGCACTGTGGAAATCGGGGCTTTAGGGAACACATTTTTAAAAATGAAAAAACTTAATAAGCATATCATTTTCTCTGGCTCCAACACTGAACAATTCCTCTGCTAACTGGAGTCGTCACCTGAGTGTTTTATGAAAGGTGTTAAGGATGTAACATTACGTCATGGGCTTGGGTGGTGGGTTGGGGTGGAGAAGCACCCGAGCACTTTATGCTCCCCCATGAATGTACTCCACGGGAGTTTATTAGCTTTCTCGAAAGATCTTTTCCCTTACTATAAATTAGTGCCAGATGTGTTTGAACAGGAACATTTCTTTCAGCTCCTTTCCATAACAAACTGTTGAATTGTCTACTTGAAACTGTATAATCACAGGGTTTTGTGAACCGAGTTAATTTGCTGAATAGGCCTATTATTTTGATACCGTAGTTGGTTTTCAGGTTCATTGATATCATTTGATAACAAGAGCCTAAGAAATGTAGCTTTCTGACCTATTAATGGTTAACTATTTTGCCAACGTTTAGTGAATAATCTACTTATTTAGCTGGTAGGAGAATAAAAATCTGTTAATATCACTGTAGGTAAGAAATAAGAATATTTGAGCTTAGAGTGATGTTAAATCTTTGACAAGAGTTTCACAGTAATTGATATCCTATCAACTCAAATTTCCCTTCCCTTTCATCCTCATCCTTGTGTTAAATATTAACAAAGATGAATGAATAATACATTCAATTAATTATGAACAAAAGCGATCGATCCTACATGTGGTTGGTCTCCCAAACCAAGAACCTTAAAACTCTCCCTGTTTTTCTGAGTTGGGGTGCATCATCCATTCACACCAACTGTGTCTTCTGTTAAAGAGAAATGGGGGTGAGTTGTTGAAGCAGATTCAATTCTTGAATCCTCTGGTGATGAGGACATGTGGCCAAGCCTTGGCACTGCTAACTAGATTAGCCTTCCAGTTATCAACCAACTGGCACATCCTGCTGGCAAGGAAGGAAGAAAGCCCTCAAAGCAGAAACATTTAGTTCAGCAGCCCTTAAACGATCGTTTCTGTACTTGCTACAGAGTGAAAGTTGCAGTGACAGATTTCAGGGGACCTTGGCATTTCAATCAGCGAGGGTGGGGAGGGAGGCTTAATGAAGGAGAACTGGCTATTTGTCTAAAGTCCAGATAGTCTAGTTTAGCTAGGAATGCAACATGCAGCGGGAAAACTATTTTCGAGATGCTTAATAGTAAACTATTAGATATGTAGTTTGATAATTGATGAGCACACGGAGTAGAAATGTATGGGAATTTAAAAATCAAAGAGTATATCATGCAAATTAGTAATAAATACTATAAAATGTAATAGATAATGCTAATAAGAGGTTTTGACTAAATGGAAAGTATCATTTAAAAACATGATCTTGGTGAATAATTGTATGCATACTTGAGTGGGCAGCTTGTATTGATACTAATTTAATGTCATATTGGTACCCCATTTATAGAGTATGTGTGTAAGAAATACTCAATCTAATTCCTAAATTATGGGTTTTGAGGCAATGTGGTCCAGGGTATGGAAATTAGGAATGGGAGTAAGAAGAATGAGGCAACATTATGCCAAAAAAAAATATCTTTGAAATTCCTGATCCCTGTATCATGTGTAGCTTTAATTAACATAGTAAATGTAAGCTATGCTTTAAAAAGGAAAAAAGTGTACAACTTGAAAAGATTCAGTGAAACACAGTCATATGTTCTTAAAGAGTGAATCCTGATTCAGTACTTAAATAGTCTCGTGTCATTGTCAATTTGGAAGTGTTATATTTGACTCATGTACAATCTAATAACTCTTCAGTTTGCCTGAAGGTACTGCCTGCAATATGTAAGCCATTGCTTAGTAGAACGCTTTGACACACTACTCTGAGAGTGAAAAATATTTAGACAAATAAACTGTGTTCTGTCCTTCAGTTCATGCAGCTAACTATAGTTGGTATTATTATTTTTCCAGCTCCTCTGACTGATAAACCACCCAAGCTTTTGTATCCTATGGAAAGTAAACTGACAATTCAGGAGACTCAGCTGGGTGAGTAATTCCTTAATTCTAGTCAATACACTTTTCTCAATACACATTCTGACAGTCAATAAGGCTAGAATGTAACCTGATGTAGCACTCTGAGCCGTTTCTGTGAGTATTTAAGGAGAGCAAAAGTAGAAAACGCCAGCAAACATGGACATCCCATCCTTCACAGTGCGTGCATTAAGACCAAGCTGAACATATGGGTGTAAAATCTCATGTGTCATTTAAATGGTTGTTGGGAAATGAGCTGAGCTGAAAGTTTTACTGACGGTGTTATATTGTCATTTTATAAAGCTGGAATTGGTTTTAAAGCAGACAATATGGAACTGTTTGACTTAATTATTAAATACACTAAAATACAGTTTTTGAAAATTAGGAGAAAAGGTACATATTCATAAAAATAACTGTTATCATTACAGTTAAAATCATTTTTACTTAATCAAATATGGTGGGTATTATTTATGCTAGTTAAGTTATGGATAATATATTAATAAAATGTGAGTAAGTAGCTTTTGGTTACAGGGCTTGGGACATAAGAACATGGGCAGGATATAATTTGATAAACTATCCAGTTGTCCACAGATCAGAATTCTAACATAATTATCTTAGAATTTATCTAGAATTACTCCATTTGAATTCTCTCTATTCAGTCATACCAGATTATGGAAATTTTCCCATCTTAATTATAAATATATATAGCTCATTTAATTATACTATTTTAGTTCTTATTTATATTTGAAATATAGTATGCATGTATCTGTCATCAACTTAAGTAGAAAATTATTTGTTTTTGTGGTTTGATATAAAAGATTGTAAGAAGTATGAATTTAACCATATATTCTCATCATTTAAGGAGCTTTTTCCTACATTGACCATTGAAAGTAGAAATGCATTTACTGTATACAACTAAAATAGAGTTGACAGCGCATCCCTTAAGTCTCTAATGTTGTTATTGTTGTGGGAGTGAGAATTTGGATTAAAATTGTAGATCATCTTCAAAATGAAAATCACAAATGTAATAATCTTTACCAATAGCATATGCAAAGTTATAGTGCAAAAATATGATGGTTTTGAACTTGTAAAATTATTTTAGTCAATGGATTTTTAACATTGGAAATACATATATTAACTAAGTTTGAGGAAAGAACATGTGCTGGGTTTATATACAAGTCAGGGTATTAACATGCTTCTTTAATGGTAAACCCAAACCTTTGAATTAATGTCACATACATGCAAGTACAATAGTATTTTAAGTGTCCTTATTTTGAGGTGGAAAACTGCAGGCAGTATCACAGTGATGCTGTATATGAAATAAGCAGATATATTAACTCATGCCATGGTATACTGATGTATATTAGATTTGATTGTTACTTTCTAAAAATATTTTGAAATATAAATTCTCTTAAGTGACCATGCTCATACAGACCTTTCAATAACCCCTAAGGTGAGGCACTTCTATGGAGTCATGCAAAACTATAAAATCTTGGGCCAAGAAGGATTTGTTTATGGTACCAGTTGTCAGTAATGAACATAGTGAAAATGAAATTAATTGTATCTCTTTACTTGACAAAATAATTAAAATAATTTCATGATTGTTGGCTGCTCATTGGATTTCCTTGAAATCCAATTCCTTGAAATCCAATATTGTCCCTGAAATTGGAATAAATCAGATTGTTCTCTACTTCCTACTAAAATATTTTACAAAATGAAATAAATAATTTTTAAAGATTTCCTTTTAAAAATTACTTTTTTGTGCACAAAAATTATAAAGACTAACCAAATCCATTTGAATATATGAAAATTCTTATGCAAATTGGAAAGGTTGACTGTATATTCATTGGAAGAAAGGTGGTCATGGCTGCTATCAAAATGCTTCAGGAATGTGAGTTCTCTTTAAACACCAGGCAAACTAGAGATACTGACCTGGGATTTGGATCCTTTTATACAACTTTTGTTTTCTTTTCTTTTCTGATTCCAGTTCTCAGCGGATACCATAAATCATTTAACCTTAATCCTTGAGTTTTTGAGTAACAGTTGATTTGAAATAACTACTTTTATAATGTTGTTACTGCAATAGTATTGGGGTAGGTGACCAGCTGATCACACAGAATAAGTGAAAATAAGAAATAATATTGAGGACAAAAAAAGATTCAAGATGCCTGACCATGGCTCTTATCAAAATGCTCTAGGAAATACTCTAATTCCTTTATTGTCATTGCCAAAAGGAACATGAGTTCTTTGAATTTTTACTTCCTTGGAGATTTAATTTTTGCTCTTTCCAGACTTGAAAAAGATATCAATTTCTACAGGCTCAAAATGTGATATTTTATAAGAAAAGGGACTGAGTGAAGAGTCATGGGTGGGAGTAAAGAGTGTGGCCAGGACCAGTGACAGCGACCCTATAAGTGGCACCTATGCTTATGAGAAGTTGGAATCTCTAAATGAGGTTTAATGGCCATGAGCTCACGGGTTTGACTCAACCTTGTCCTAAACTGACTCAACCTTGTCTTCAGAGGATAATTAAACTGTTATATGAGTTATAGTCTAAGCGCAATCATCAGGAGTTGCACAAAGCCAAGTAGGTACCTGTCTGATGACCTACCTTGAGCACCCTGACTAAGTTACACACACATCTACTTGACCTCGGCAATTGCAAATCCGTCAGTTCTCCAGTTAGTCTTCAAATATATGAAACCCATTTATAAGAACAGACAAAATCATGAAATGCATGGATTTGTCTTCACTTCCAAACCCTTCTTTCCCTGCCATTTACTGGTCATGCCTACCTTCTCTTTCTAAATCCTTTGTGCTCCCCTTCTCTTCCAATTCCTCCATCTTCCCAAACTGTAAGGGTTCTGATAGTGATCATTTTAAGCTGTTCCAGCATAGAAAGCAAAATGCACAAAAAAGCAAAGTGCTTAGGGAAAAAAATAAAATGGTAACTAGATTCATATAAAATATGTAAATTGCGGGTTTGAATTTCAGTCAATATGTGGTTACAGAACAGCATTTCCGTTTTAACAGGCATCCTTGTGTTACTTCTAATGTGAAAAAAAAAAAGAATTTTGTCCTCTTAAAATAACTTTCAGGCATCAGCAAATATAGGGACAGCATTTTCTTGGGCAAAAGGCCCAGAAATCACACTGTACAATTCTGAAGTTCAGTCCGAGAGGTGAACCTCACTTAGTCCTTTCAAGCAGCTGTAGTTAAGGGACTCATAGGATAGACACCACTGTCATGCTGAGCTTGAACCCTGAGAATGTCAGTCAGAAATGTGGCCTTCTTGCTATGGCCAGGAGCCCATTTTCAGAACCTTCCAGAATAGAGGTTGTAATATTTATCATCACCAGACTTTCAAAGAGTAGAAATCCATCCCACCCTTGACCTAATGAAGCACATATTAATTTACAACTTAGAGTGTACTGAAAATTATCATTACTCATCTACATACAGATATAACTATCTAAATTTTGGCTTTTGCTTTAAAAGTAATTATACTGGTTAATGGTAGAAATTTGGGGGTGGATACAGAAAATAATCCTGTTTCTTACACTTTACATTGTAAAAACATTCTGCTCCTATTAAATATTCTCAGAAAATACCCTTTTAATGGCTACATGATATCTATGTGATGTCCTATAATTTCATATATGGCTGAATTTTTTATTTTTCAAATTTTATAATAAATAATAATGCAATGATCTTTATCTATGTTTGCCCCTGACTTGATGATTATTTTAGTATGACAGATCCCTAAAAGGAAAAATACTAGATAAAAGGAAATAATGTTGTTTCTTGCTACATATTTTCAGAATTCTTACTAGAGTAGTTGTGCAAACTCTCACCAGAAGTATGTAATGAATATAATAGCTTTTTAATCTTTAATAAAATTAATAAAATGATATCTTTGTAACACGGAGTTCTTGAAGGAAAAGTGACTTTCCTTCAATATCAGAATCACTTTTTCCTCCTCTCTTTTACCTCTTTTTCTCTCTTTTCACTCACTGAGTCCAAGTGTCCTCTGTTTTTTTCAAGGTTATCCATATTTGGAGGGTTTCGAATAAACCTAGTTCATTTAAGTAAATGTCTATGGTTGATGAACTATATAAACCTAATTGAATGTCTATAGTGTCTATCTATTTTCTTCTCCTGGATATTTTCATGTTCCACAGAGAACTTCCTCTACATTCTGTTTTGTAATAAACTACACAGTAATTTTGTGATGTACTCTAAGCACAGGGAAGGTCAATAAATACTAATTGATGATGAGGTATACTTGCAACATGGGGCACACATGTCCAAATTTTCTGCAGGAGAAAATAATAAAACTGAACTGAGTATAAGCTTCCAGACAGTACTGTTTTTTTTCCTTAGTATTTACTTGCATTTTTTAAGTTTGTTAAAAAGCAAACTCTTACGGCCCTGGCCAGCTGGCTCAGTTGGCTGGAGCATGTGGAGCATGGTCCCATGCACCAAAAGGTTGCAGGTTCAATCCCCAGTCGGGGCACATACAGGAGGGAACCGATTGATGTTTCTCCCTCTCTCTCTCTCTCTCTCTCTGTCTCTCTCTCTCATATCAGTAAACATATCCCTTAAGTAAAGGCTAGTTAAAATAAAATGTCACACTAGAACTTAACTGGCATGCCCCTACCCTGTTACATCATATTATCATTTTCAGAATTTTAAATTCCAAGTATACTGAGGGGAAAATGCCCATACAATATATAACAGAGTTTGATGGTTATTTTTGTAGGAAAATTCCTTGTCATCTAAATTATATGTTTAATTCACTTTGTTGTTAAAATAGCTACTGAAGCACTATAATACTTTATATGTTCTGGAACTGTGTATATAAATATTAAGTGAAATATAGTCCTCTAACATTTGCTATCTAGGTCTAGATTTTCACAGTTGTTGTTTTCTTGAAACAAAGCACACCTTTTGTGAATAGTGACTACTCTATCTTACTGAAATTGGGAAGCCTCTTTCTTTCCTTTCCCCCACCCCCCGGTAGGAAACTATTTAACATCAGTATCTGAGAAACAAAACAGTTCAGGTGTTGAATTTGATACCGAACTCTGGAAGTGCCCTATAGTACTGTTGATGCTAAAAGAACACTTTGTTGCTGAGGTATGCAAGTGACACAGATTTGACCTTCCTTTCCAGAGGTAGGGAAGTCAATTTGGACCAGCTTTTTCCATTTCACAGTTGCACCTCTGGTTGTCGTGAGCAAATGTAATGCTACTGACTGTGGTTTTACTGCACCATAGGGAATGTAGAAAACATATTTTCACAGATGAACTCATTTTTAAAAAAAAACCATAAAACTTCCTTTTTACTGTGGATACAAAGATTTGTATCCAAGTCCAAGTTGTAGATGAAAAGTGATGTAATGGTTGCCCAGTGTAGGAAGACATGCAGATCAGCATAGTTCTACTGCCTGAAGTAAAGCTTGTTAGATATAAATTAGAGCTTCTGGACAAATGGACATCATAATTAAATTATGGAAAGGCAAATACTTTTTGCTGTTATAATTACTTAAACTGATGGTATTTAGCTCTACTTAAGCCAAATTTATCATGTCATGATAAATGAAAGTAATAACTCTTAACAATGTTGTGGCCTGATATTTTACTTTGGAAACCAAAAGAACGTTAAAAATTATGGGTCAAACCTGAAGAGGAATGTTTTTCATTTTAATATTTAGTTAATATTTCATGTCCTTAAATAAATGATAAATCAATAAATGGAAGCTGGCATTAGTATTCCTAGATCATGTTATGACCTAACTTCTATGAATCTCACAGATTCTCAAAATCAAAGTCTTTCTTTAGTGCCAGAGAAAACCGAGTTGAGAGAAAAATGCAGTTTTGCATGTTTGCTTTAAAATTTGCTATCTAAGCAGAAGTTGAACTTCCTTATAAGTGTTAAGTGCTTAAGACCTAATGCTGAGAAAGGCTAGAAACCCAAAGATGGAGATGGAGGTTAGAACAGTTACTGTGGGTCATTGGTACCTGGCAGTTTGGAAGCCAGATGAAGCACTTGTTAAAATGCATTAAAATTGTAATAGAGACAGTGTAGGTGAGTCTGCTTATTCTTACCTTGGAAAATAACTAGAAGGGAGAGAAGATGGGAAGGGGAAAAGGGTACAGGAAAGAATATTGTCGCAAAACCAATGTACAAAGTCCACTGAAATTTCCAACTCCTGGTCTAATTCTGGTCCAGTTTGCTGGGCATCGACATGAGTCACGCACATTGCTCTTTTGCTACAGCACTAAAAATACTATTTTCTTTGTTGCTGGTCAGTTAAGAAACTAAATATGTATAACTCTTCACAATTCTAGATTTAAGAACTTTAGAAAGTGGAGGATCTTTGGTTTGGGAGTTAAGTCAAATCCTTCTCTTTAACTGATGAGAAAACAGAGAACAAAATCGGTTACATGTTTTTATATCACAAAATTTATGGAAACAGATGTATCTAGTATTGTTGTTGTTGGTGGTGGTGGTGGTGGTGTTGTTGTTACAATAAAGAGGCAGCATACAGTGGTAGTTCCAAGTTTAGGTCATTCTGTCTGACAGATCTGGGCGGCAGCAGTCCAGCTCTGCCACCTACTGCTAGTGTAACATTGAACAAAGAGCCCTCATTTTCCTAATCAATGAAAATGTACCAGGATAATAAATACCTCTGTGGAGTCAGCGTGGGTATTTAATGAGATAATGCATGTAAAGATTAGTATATTGCCTGGTACATATTAGTCAATACGTGCTTACTGCTAGTAATTGAGATATTTTAATGCTAGACCTAGAATGCTATATATAGAAGTTTCCTGAAATGCATTTTGAATACCAGTGATTGTTTGATCATGCTTACATTCTTGCTAGAGTAGCATACTATGGTAGCAGACATGGGCTTCATTACAAGATGGATAATATTTTAATAAATTGATTTCTATCCCCTGTCTAAGAGCACAATGTACATACAGACTTTTCTACTTAAATGAGACTTAATCTTAAAGAAATTATTGATTTTCGATTACTTAATTCTTCCACAAGTCTATCCAAATCCATAGAGTAAGTGTATAGTTATAAAAGAAGAAAATGATTCCCATCCTTTAAAAAATGGCCATGTAACGGACCCCATGCCACGCAGATTTATAAATGACCATCAAGAAGAGAGTAAGAGTGAAAAGGTATTTTTCTAAACCAAAGAAATTCAGATATTTCTTAATACAAGAAACATAAGAATAATTTTATAAAACAAACCATCAAACCATTATGCCTGTCAAGTTCCTCCTGAAGGTTTTGGCAATAGTCATATTCATTTTATAGGAAAATACTGCCTTTTCTCTGACAAGCACTATTATCACAAAGCTTTCTGAGTCCTTCTTAATGATTAGCATTGAAAAATGCAATGAGTATCCTGTGTTAACAAGAACTCCTTCAGAATTTGCAAAGTCAATGCCCATTTATCAGAAATAAACCAATCAAGGGATATTATGGTGTAGAATATTGAAAGAGGTTTCAGAATAAGAGCATGTACCACATGACTGGTGTTCATTAAAATAGAAACTATAAAATGACCCACATCATTTAAAATTTGATTAAAAAAAGAATTCTTCATCCATAAATTCCCTCTTGAATTTTGGCCAAATAACTGAGCATTTCTAAATTATATGCAAACTCTTCATGAAAAATAACTTGTGCTTGAATATGATTATGAAAATAGGATTCCATTATTTTATGGTTTAATGCTAAAACGCTTAGCATTCCAGCCATACCTTATTCTACCAACTTAGTGTTCCTACAGATTTGTGAGTATATCGAATCATCATAATTTCAGAAAAGTGTTTCTTTCATTTTTGATTTATCTTTAGTTAGTAGTGGCTTAACACATCAGTTTTAAGAGACTCTGTCCCCCAGTCTCTCTTAAGCAGCTAATGACCAATGAAAGATTTATATGCACAAGGGAAATCTGCTATTTAAAGAAACTCTGTGGTGAATAATTTTACATAAGAATCCTTTTGTAATTGAATAATCACCCCTATAGCTTTTCTCTGCGGTAGTGCAGATTTTTACATTTTCATAAGATGAGGTTCATCTATATGAACCTGCAAGTAGTGTTTCTAACTAACCCACATAAAAGATCATTCATCCATCACATCATATGACTTCCCCTTGTCTATTAATGGAAACGGATATCCCCATTGTGACTTTTTGCCTCCTCTGAGGAAATACTAAATTTTATTCACCACCTTCAGAATCACCGGTATTTCATTTAAATATGATTCTTTGAAAATTGATGTAGTAGGATACAATATTTGAGTAGTCAGAATAACTCATGGTTGGTTTTGACAAAACAGTTTAGTTTCATAAGGGAGACACTTTGAAGACCATCATACTACTTTATCTACCTTGTTTTGTATCCTGATACAATGCCCATGGTGTCATTTGTTTCTCCACAGGTATAACTATGATGGGAGCTCTTAATTCCAACTTTAAAGGGAGCATTTTGAATTTCAGTTTTTCTGGAATTTATATGGCCCTTCTCATTACACCAGTCTGCTGACCACTTATTTTTTCTTAATGCATTCATGTGTATTTAATAATGATTTACTTTTTAATATCAAAGTATATATAATAAAATCTGATTTGCTGCGTTACGAATGCCTAAACAGTCACATTTTAAGATGTGCCTAAACATACTCTCCAAAACACGCCAGATAAAGCCATTGCATAAGAGTATCCAGAAAGTTTTAAAACCTGAGTCTCACAGCAAACTCTCGGGAAGAGCCTTCTTTTCCAATGTTCCACACAAAAGCCCAATGTGACTTTCTCAAAAACACTAAGGATTTTTTTAAATTTAGCAGTTAAAATTTGTAAAATCTAGTTATAACATATATCATCCAATTGAATAATTTAAAAGAAAACAAAAAAGCTAGATAAAGAATTTTACTTTCCAAAATTCATGTGTGTTGAAATAAGCCTTGGGTGCATGGTCTGTTCAGAAGATGCTTCCCACATCCACTTCTGGTCCACAATGATCATGAGAGAAAGGCTTAAGTTCCAGGAGAGTCAGTAATTTCCTCTACCTTCCTCTTTACCGAAATGGTCTCCTCAGACATACATGCAGGCTCTCTCACTCTCAGAATATTTGTACTTTAATAAAAGCAGGGCACTGACCTTAGATTTTTCTGCTGAAGAATAGTGTTGACAGAAACTTGGCAGCTATTTGAGTAGGAAGAGAGCAAAGGAGAGTGCATTGCTTTTCTAGAAAAATGAATATGAATGCATCCTGTCACATCAAACCATTGCTACAAATAGGATACTTAGAATATGATGCGTTCTAGGAAAATTTGACATTATTACCCCAAATATTCAGGAAGAAGCCATTATGTGAAATAGCTTAGGGGAAGTTTAGCAACAGTGTTTTTGTTTTCTCTTTTTAAAGGAAAAAAATTTAGGTTTCTAAGGAACATATATTTCTGATTTGATGTTAATTATCTTAGTAACTTTAAAACTTTTAATTAATTGATTAAATTTTTAATGCTTTCTGAATAACGTACCTAATTTTGGCTAAAATTATTTGAAATGCAGTAAGACTATTATACACTCTGCTTATTATGCACAGGCAGTTTATAAGTAGTATAAATATTTGCTTCAGAATTTTATGTCACATATTAAATTTATAAAGCGATTATTCAAAGATTTTTATTAGATATATACATAATATGTAATGTTTTTTTTGAAAAGCCTGTCTATTTCCCATGAATAATGTATTTTCACTTCAATGCTGTTTATTAGGATTTGTGATGAATTAGAGAGTGGAAGTAACGTTTTTATTTAATGGGAGATAAAATAAGGGAATCTTAGAGAAATACATGATCTGTTAGCTTCAGGTGAAGTTAAGCGTCACAGCGAGCGTCAGTCACGATGTGTGCACGATGTGTGCACGATGTGTGCAAGAAATGTTAAATCAGGAAAGAACTCTGTTGTTGACAGATTCCAGGGCAGACAGGCCTTTATTTTCTTTCAGTCACTATTCATGTGCATGAAATAAAATAGAGAACTGAGGCAAGTAGATAAACAATTTAGAGGGAAGATAATGCAAAAATAGTTTATTTTTGTCTCAAACAGATGGCTATTTCAAGCAAAAGCTTTTTGAGTATTTTTTTTTTTTGCACCAACTTTTTTGCCTAGACAGCTTACACTTGAAGAATCACAGGTTCTGGTTTTTCATTGTCAGAGCTCTAATCACAAGAGACACACCACTTAAAAGGCAGGAGTGGTGCTGGCCTCAAGGATGTTAGAATTTTCCTTTTCTGTTTCTCCCTGCATGTCATCGTATTTTACAGAGATGGGGTGCAACGGGGAGCCGGCGAGCCTACGTGGGGATGGCAGTGATTTGCTCAATTCTTCTCACCCTGAGAAAAAGTGCAGTGTGGAACTCTAGCTGGAGTTGGAAATTCCCTGAGGAAAAATCCTGATTGGCTTATTTTAGGTTACAGATCTGAGTTTCGAATGTATTACGATGGCATCAGAAGAGACATGTCTTGCAGCTAATGTATGCACTTTCTCCTGCGGTGAGGAAACCTGTGTGCTTGTGTGTGTGACTATATGGATGCATGTGTGTGTGGGTGAGGCCAGTACCAGACAAAGGTGGGAAGCAAGCAGCAGTTATTACAGAAACCATTTTTTCATATTCCATGTCTTTTTTTCTTTAAAGTCTTTGGTTAATCCACATGTTATTAATGTAGCTGCCACCTTTAATGTTTCTTCATTATCTTATGGGGCAAGAATTAGCCAACCTGATGCCTTTGAATGCAGACTCTTTAAGTCTGAAAATTCTTCCTTACCTTTCCTCTCTACCAACACTGACATTCTCTCTGTATCTGAAGCGTATACTTCTCGGCTTCCCCTGTAGTCATCCTATCGCTGTCTCTGTATGTTACGCTGCCTCTCAACCTTGAACCTAATGCCAGCTGCAAACCAAATGTCAGATTCTCAGCTGTGAAAGATATCGCCATGTAAAAGATAGGTTCCTGAAAAGATAGAAACGCTACAGCATGGGTTATAAAGTCAAGTTCATGTACTATAAATGAGTAAACTGAGTCCAGGTATCATGCAAAAAGGAACAGTAGGGATCATAGTAAAATAGGAAACATATGTTCTACTTAAAGGAATTCAGATGTGCTAAGAAAAGGATGGACTATACGATCCATGATTACTCTAGCCTTATTAATTAGAGCCTACATGAGTTTAATGTAATCGTCATTCCTCCGCATAATAATCATAGTCAAAAGTTGGGGCTACAGAGAGTAGAAATCCTATAATGGACATTAGAATTTTTAGTCCATATGCCAAAAATTAAAGCAGAGTCTGTTTGTCAGACTCTCGATATTTTTTTGGTATTAAAATTGTCTTTGTAATTTCAAATAATGCTAGATTCACTACTTTAAAATATTATGCTTGCCTGTTGCTTCTAAGATAAAGACCAATCCCTGGCCGATCTCACCCCATTTGTGTCTTCATAGTTTCATTTACCCTTCTGCTAAGCTCACACCAGGGCCAGGCACTCTCGATCATAGCATGGACTGCCATGACTCTACCATTTGCAGATGTGATACCTGCCATCTGGAATTCCTTCTCCTGCCTCTATCCCTTGTGCCAGTCTAATCACATGCTAAGAAAAACCTCAATGTCAACTTTATGAAGTCTTCCCTGACTTCACTCCCACTGGGCGGGATTAAATAACATTTCTCACGTCCTAGCAAGTCTCTTTTTTGTACTTCTATAAGAGCATTTCTCTCATCATTTGGTATACATATCATATGGGTCAAATTTTCCTTATTGCACTTAGAACTCTTAAAGAATGGAATACCATCTTTTCCTCTTCATATCCCTAATATGTAGGTCAATACCTGATACACAGAAATGCAGCTTTAATATTCATAAATAAAATTCAACATTTATAACTCACCATTTTCAGTAGCCATATACTAGAGAGTAACAGAATAAACCACACTAATACTGTTGGGTTTGATTTAATTGTCTGGTATGCTTGAAGATCCTTCTTCATGGATGAAGGAGACAGATAAGGTAGGGCCCAGGAGACTGGCTGAACTATGAAGATCTAACCTAGAAGTTCAGCAGTAAATCAAATCTAGATCAGATGGCTACTGAAGGTCAAAAAAGCAGTAGGTTCAGTTTGGAGAAATAAATAGAGGTTAAAAGAATAGTTACATATCACACTTCCAGGAAACTGGTCAAGGTTAGAGGGTTAACTGGCCTCTTGAGATTAGAGCAGATTTCTAAAGTTCAGTCAAGTAGACTCCACAATCTTAGGGGTTCAGAATAAGAAATGGATTCACTAGTTCCATTTACTACTTTGTCATTGAGTGTCTACTGAGTGCAAGGTATGCTAAAATATAGATAGATAGATAGATAGATAGATAGATAGATAGATAGATAGATAGATAGAGCGAGCCTGTCTATAAAGACTTTCTATTACAATCTTGGTTAACCTCAGGGATAATTCTTGTTCCTCAAGAAGAGGCCCAGACTTTCTGTCCTCGTTTATAGTTTCAGCCATGAGTGAATGTCAGCTCTCATTCAAATGAGCTTTTTAATCAACCAGAAAGTCAGGGCCCTATAGGTGCAGCTTTCCTTGATTAATGATCATGATC
Organism: Mormoops blainvillei; assembly: GCA_004026545.1. Taxonomy (NCBI): domain Eukaryota; kingdom Metazoa; phylum Chordata; class Mammalia; order Chiroptera; family Mormoopidae; genus Mormoops; species Mormoops blainvillei. The sequence goes on from PVJD01007790.1 coordinate 43,182, forward strand.
TCTCTTTGCTCTTGGACTGTCTTGCATTTGCAAGGCATTTTCATGTTGTCTCATTCCATCTGTTCAGCAGTCTATGATGCTTGTGTTCTCCCTCCATTTTACAGATTGTGACTGAAGCTGTATGTTATACTTCTTGTGACATTTCTATACACTAGTGTTTGAGCATTGTTCCCGTCTTCACTCCTTTGTTAAATTCTAGTTGTGAGCAATGCTCTCTTAGATCTTTAACCCTTCTATATTCTAATATTTGGAATGGTCTCATCCTTATTGACTAATTCATTTTTGTTCAATCCCACTGTTAACAGATTCTGTGCCTTGTCAATAGAATATCTGGTAATAATGCAATTGAATATAAACTTGTCTTCAAAATGTTTGTCAAGGCTGTTCTTCCCTTATTCGGTTGCGTGTCTCCTGGATCTGTTTCTGTTCATCTTTACCTCCTATTGTCCCATTCCCATTTTGTTTGTACTTCTGTTTACTCTCGTACGTTTTAATAGACACTTCTCTTCTTCTGCTGATCTTCAAGCATGAAATATCTTTTCAAGGCACTTAAGAAAATGGAAATACTTAGAACAGGATGTTCCATGAGCTGCACAAGGTAATGTGAGAAAGAGAAGAGTTGGCTAGTTCATCAGTTTTTAGTCTTTAAAAAGCAGCAAGTTATAGTTCTTTCTTAACTAGCGAACAAAAAGCAAGTGATCTCATTTCACTTCTTAAAATTGACAAAATGAAACTAATAATTGACTTGTCAATTTACTGCAGCTATTAATTCCCTGCACACAGGTTGGCCTTTGTTAATTTAGGATTCACATTTTCTCTGCAAGTATAATTATCTGATTACATATAGGTAAGTAATTTAAAGCCAGCTAATGATTGTTTGAGAATTTAAAGTTAAAAACTATGTAGACATTAGTAAATTATCCATTTAGAAAACCTGTAACCAGTGGTTCAAAATTAATGTTTACCCAGAAGTTAAATTGGACTTATGGTATTTTTATGACATTTACAGTGCATCTTGCACATGACTTATAAATATATGTTAACATTAAAGAACTTGTTAAGGTTTTCATAGAAATAGAAATGTTTTTAGAACGCAAATGTGTACTGTATTAACATAATAAAATTATTTGCAATTTTTCCTATGGGCTGACATTTACTGGGTCAAAGTGCCATAAACCCTAGTATCGCAAAACATCCACCGATTGTGAAAATGATTATAAGAATGAAAAAGTAGCATAGTAAAAGAACCTGAGCATTAATTTACGCTATTTTCACAATAGCAAAATATTGAAAAAATGGAAATTGACTTTATTCGGGCTTACAGAAAGTTTCTCAGTTGGTAGAGAAGACTAACATTCACAAAGCTTAGTGAAATAATGATCAATTCTTAATTGCAAAAGACTAATTTGTATTCAGTTTGCTAAGTCAGAATACATGTATTTTAATTATTTTAATATTGCAGGTTGACATTTTCACTTTTAGTTGTTTTTTTCCCCTGAAAATAACAAGATGCTTCGCACCATAGTATACTGATACAAGCCATTGGATCAGTCTTGCCACTGAGGATCTCAGTGGCCTGAGGATCTTCATCTCTAACTGCCTGTGGCAACGGTTTTTAACTAGGAATGTGCATCATAAACATCTGTAGAACTTTTACAAAACAAATGGCACTGAGTTCCCTAGCTCCCCTGCCTCACCTAGACTTGAAATTTATATTTATTAGCTCTGGAATGAAGGTTGAGAGCCACTGTTCTCTGTCCTGTTGGGACCTTTAAGGCCTTTTAACAGAAAATTTTTATAGTCCTATATCTACAGCTATATATTTATATCAGTATGTACATTCATATGTCTCCTGACCTGCTGGGTCTGATGTTTTCTTAGTCATAATTGTGATCTCTATACTATCTAGAGATTTGCTACACATGTGACATATCAGACATATCTGATTTATCTCATCAGTCAGGCTGTTAGTGTCAAGAAAGCAAGACTGTATAACTCAGGCACAGACAGTACAAATGAGATCTGAATATCTCTCAAAGTGGAGCTGTACACTGTGCTGGGGAATGAACATGGCAACAGAATGGAGAAAGAAAGCACTTCTCAAAGCACAGTGGAAATTCATCAACAATTTTAGGCACTTCCCGTGGTAAAAATGTGTATCTTTATTAGTTTCTGTTGCTGCTGTAACAAGTTACCACAAACTTGGTGGCTTAAAACAACGGAAATTTTTTGGTCTCTTGGTTCTGGAAGTCAAATCAGGGACCATACCACCTCTGGAGGCTGTAAGGGGAAATTTTTGCATCATCCAACATTGGGATACTGTTGGCATTTCTTCTTCTTCTTTTTTTTCAGATTTTATTTTTTATTTTTAGAAAGAGAGAAAGGGGGGGAGAGAAAGAGATGGACATCTCTTAATAAACATCGCTGTGCAAGAGAAAGGTAGATCGGTTGCCTCTCACATGCCCCCAACTGGGAACCCAGCCCACACTCCAGGCATATGCCCTGACTGGGAATCGAACCAGCGACCTTTCGGTTTGGGGAACGATGCCCAACCCACTGAGCCACACCAGTCAGGGATACTGCCTGCATTTCTTGACTTGTGGTCACATCACTCCGCCCTCTGCCTCTGTGGTCCACATTGCCATTGTTCTCTGTGTGTATTTTTTCTGATCTTCTCTCTCAAATCTCCCTCTGCCTTCCCTTTATAAAACACTTGTCATAGGATTTAAGGTCTACGTGGAAAATCAAGGATGATCCCATCTCAACAGCCCTTATTTAATCAGCAAACACCATTTTTTCTAAGTAAAGTAACATTCACGGCTTCCAGAGATTAGGACATGGACATGTTTTGGGAGGCCACCACTCCACCCACTACAGTATCTGTTACATATTTTACTACTTTCACAAAGCTGTGATATTGAGTAAAAGTTCACAAGATGGATGAACAGTGAACTTCCTACAACAGTCCTCATTCAATAATTATCAGGGCCTATTCCTGTGTGTGTGTACAAAACATGTATGTATGTGTGTACATGTGTGTATATTGTATTTTGTGGACTGTTTTTAACCCAAAGGGCACTTTTTTCAGGTAGCCTTTGAGGTCGCCAGTTTAGAAAGACATCATTAGAAGCGGTCCATAGCAAAAGAGTTTTAAAGTACCCAATTAATAAAGCAAAGGGTGGCATCTCTTTAGCCATGTTTCAAGAAATAAAAACATGTTAGTCCTGGTAGTTCTGAGAGAGCAAAGAAAGTTAGATCCTAACTCTTCAGAGGTGAATTGGACAATATTCAGGTCTCCTTTTCAATATGACAAGAGTTAATTCATCTGCAATAGAAAACAATATCTGCTCAAAAGTGGATTGACGATTATATCTACTCATGGAAATTGGAATATTGTTCCCAGTCTTCACAAATAAAACATTAGTAATAATGTCCTTTCCTCCATATGTAGACGTCCTGGTAACTGGCCATAATAAAGATAGGCATAACTCTTTAAAACTGCGGAGATAGCCACTTACATTGTTCAGCATCCCAGTTCTTAGGATTTGTGAACAGAATTATAATATTGAAAGATTTTAAGGTGCTAATAATAAATTGTTCATTTAATCAAGCACTTATTGAATGCTTGCCATGTGTCCAGCATAGTGTTAGGCAAAGCGGTTAAGAAAATCCGAAAAAAACATCCTGTGTGAGTTTAGAGAGGAAGAGCTGATTTCAAAGCAGCATCAAGGAGGGCCTCATTGTGAAACTGTTAGTGTGAGCTCTGCCTTAGTGAAGGAGTAGGACTTAGGCAGACGGAGATGAAGGAGAAAGGCATTGCTGAGAGACCCCTTTTAGGAGAGGCACAGAGATGAGAAAAACATGCTGGCTTTGGGAACTGGATAGTTTTAATAGCCAACTGAAGTGGTTCAGCCAACTCATCTGATGAACATATCAATAGATCTATTTCCACCAAAGTGAAACCCTAACTTCACTGAAGATCTATTGTTTTTTAAAAAGAGGGAAGGAAAAGTGCCCGTAGGTCAGGTAGTCTCATAGTAGACTATAGAATGAATGAGAGAAAAAAGAAGCAGAAGCCAGAGAGCCAATTGGGAAACTAATTGTCTAGGTGAGAAATGATAGACTAGGACCTGAAAAACATCAGACCTGTGGGGGATCAGCTTTCAGAGAAAATCAGAGGCACAAATCTGATTGATGTATCAACTAATAGGAAGTGAAGGTGACGGAGAGACGAGTCAAAGAACATAGATGTTAATTAGGGCTGACTGGGAGGATGGGGATACCAGTAATAATAAGAAGAAGAATGCCAAAAAGACGAGCAACATTTGGGAAGAAATATGTTGAGTCAATATGTGGATACAGGACTGTGGTACATTTTGGCAAGGCGTTCCCAATGGGAAATGTGAACATAGTGTCGGGGAGAAGTTTGGGCTGGACAAGCATTTGAGACATGCTTCTGGAGAGGAAATCATATTATTTTTGGACTGAGAGATAATTTTTGGACTGAGAGATGATTTTTCTCACTCTGCCTCAAATTATTTTTTTAATGATTAACCATACTAATTTCTAAATGTCTTATTTTCTTCCTGGGAGCAGGAATTGTGTTTTATTTATCTCCAAGTAGCCAATGGATATATTGTGTTCAATAAGCCCTTATTTAATGACTGAAATTTCGTTGTAATGTTCCCAAGATCATCTTGTTTTTACAAATGTAATGGAAGTTGTTTTTATACTTACTGTGGTGTCCTGAAAACTTAGTTTTTGGAGTTTTGCTACAATCACATTATCATACTGTATAATATTTCAAGATTCCAAGTACTTTTTTATGTTTTTAATTATTTTAAAACATAAGATGTAACTAAGAAAACTGCTCATTATTTTGACAGCTTGAGTTGTGTGCATTCAATCTCACTCATCCACAAATATATATGATCAGATTAATATCCTAGTAGAGATAGCATGAATTTTCTTTTCCTTTTCTTTTTGCTACTGCTTCATTTTTTTCCCCTTCTATCCAGGAAAAGAAGGCACTATATATACATGTTATTAAAATATTTAGTAAGTGAATAATTTAGACAACATTTTAACTAATTGGGGAAGCGGTAGGCAATAAAAAGAGTCAATTTTTTAAACAATTTTTTAAAAAATATATAGGCAGACACATATTTGATTAGTATTGATTTGGAACTATGCCTATTTACATTTGAATTCCTGCGACCTGTCTACCACTTTTAGATTTTGTATTGTTTTCTTCTTCCTTTGTCTATCTTTCCATGCCATATTGATTTCTTAGTGTTTGAGGGACTTCCATTTTCCAGCTCATTTAAGCACATTCCATCCTGCTGTGTGGGTCGTCAGCAAGCCACGGAGAGCGGTGTACAAATGGCCATATAGTGCAATGTGATTTGAAACAAAGGGGAACTGCACTGCTCTACAGGCATGAGGTTTTTATCCTGGGTTGTTCAACATACTTAGAAAGTAAAGAGCTATCAGGGGTTTGTTTTTTTTTTCATAAAAGTAATGAGAATTTTGCATGCCATTTAGAGCAGTGATTTCAAAACATTTAGATTCCAGGAACCAGTTGAACTATTTGAAAGAAAGAAGGAAGGGGAGAGGGGAGGGGAGGTGGAGGGGAGGAAGGGAGGGAGATCACTACAAAGTTGGCAATTTATTTAGTTTGCCAAATAATATTAATAAAAAAATAAACTAACATCTGCTATCGATGTAATTTGTAATTTATTAAAGACACGAAGAAAGTAACACCTGCTATCAATATAATGTGCAGTTTCTTAAAAGGGCAATTTAAAATCCAAAACTTGAAGGTTTCTCAAGGAAAAGGCCTGTCATTTGAATGGAATGCACTCAATTTTATATTTATTTTAAAAGCTCAGTATATTGTCCTCTCTCTCCCCCTAAATTCTGCATCTAAGAGTATCTCAAGACTGTTACTGATCATATCTTGCCTCCAGGAAAAAATATAATAATACCTTTCATTTTTTTCTATACTAAAATAAAACATTTGACGGTGAAAACTCATTAAAGCGTGGACTCGCATTTCTCCCATCTATTTGGGAATGGAATGTCCTCTTTGATATGTATTTATGTATTTTATTTACGATGCGAGGGAAGCTATTGTCACCGCAGTTACATGCGAAGTCATGTTCTGAAAGCCACCTGATATAAAATCTAAGTACCTTTTCTCTGTCCACCCACACACAGTGTTACCCCTCTTCCCAGTGAAAACCACCTGCAACTGTCATAGTGGACTTCTGTTTCCTTCCATGCCTTTAATAACGTGCTTGTACTACAACTTCAGTTTTCTATTACTTTATTTAAATTCACTTATTGGTTTAATCTATTGAATTCCTGTTTAGATGAAGTTTGTAGTGCTCTTTCAATTCTCACTCTTACTACACAATTTTGCATCTCCTGCCTGGGCATCCTTTTATGTAGCCATTTTGGCTTCATCCCATTTATTGGTTGCTTGTGACTATGGAAACACTAATGAAAGCTGATCTATTAGGTGTAGTAATTTTCCATCTCTTTTTCTTTTTGCTTTACTTTCTTGGAGAACTCCTAAACTTTATATTTTCTAAATGTCCTACTAAATTTTTTTTCTGATATATATATATATTTAATAGTGTTTTCCCATATACATAAATCTTTTTCTGTAGCAACCTGTTCTTGTCATGTGGAGGCAATAGGATGTCTTCTCTCGGAGGGCATTTAAGTTGTTTTGTTTTGTTTTGTTTTGTTTTGGGGGGGTTGCTTTTCTCCCCAAGCTCCTGTTGTCTATTTATCTGCATCTTTGGGTCCCCCTCATGTCCAACGCTTCCCTCAATTTTTTGGCAGTCCTTGGTTGTCCACTCGTCATGAAGTATAGGGTAGTAAAATGATGTTTGTGAACTCTTTGCAGCCTGTCGAGTGCAGTCCATCGTCTGGCTAGTTAGGAAACCCCTGCCATTTGTATCTTAGGGGTTTTTTTGATTTGCACTGGTCACATTCACAGGGAAGAATCCTTCAATATTCTGCCTATCTTTCTGCTTCTGAGAAATGAGTAGGAAAGGATTGTACATTTAGCGTAAAAACACTCCTTCAGCTGTGCAGAGACTCTCCACAGAACAAACTCATCTGCCATGATGGAGAAGGAAACCGCTATCAGATTGATTCTTAAGATTTTTGAGCAGTCCTCTTATTTTTCCCCTTTCTCATCCTTCCTTCCATAGATATCTGGTGTCATCAGTTCCTTAACCTTTGGGGGCTTCTGCATTAATAACCATGTTGTTTCTTGGCATAAACTTCTGTTAAGTAGTAGTTGTCGTAGTCCCTTCCCCTGTTTCCTTTGTTGTTATATACACACACATAACATATATATAAGTATTATACTATATTTAAAAGCCCTTTATTTATATTTTTGCATATTCTCAGAAGGGAAAACAAGTCCTATATTTCTATGTGAAATCCATCATCATTACCTGATAGTCTGCACGTGACTTTAGGAAATTGGTTCTTGACATTTTATAAGATGATGACATAAAAATAAGCTGTCAACAACTCTTCATAGAGGATTTATGAGCTTGAGCAATAATTGTAATACTCTCTATTAGCTAATCTGACACAACTCTAAATTAAAATGAACCCAACCATGTTTGCTATTGTTGATGTGCTATGAACAATGTGAGTGACAGTCATTTTTAATTAGCCCATGCATAATTGTAGTCATGTACCTAAATCCCATTAGTGGTCACTTTTGAACATCCATGACATGGAAGTGCTGAAACCACTCCTTTCTTTTTTGGTTTTTTTGTAATGTGATGGAGAAGGTCAACTATGCTTCGTAGGTCGGCACTATTGATAGCATACTTTTGTATGGATTAGCATTTGCATATCTTTTTTGCTTAACTCTCTTCTGTGAGGCTACGCTTGTTAGTGTCATGTATGATTTGTTAGGCAGCACTAGTCAGACCTAAAATCCACCTTGTGGACTGGTTTATCCTCATTTCAGGAAAACCCCTACACTGGGTATAATAAGCAGCTGCTATTCCTTTTAACCTTTTAATATACGTTCTGCCCAGTGGAATCTAATCAGAATCTGTTGTGTTAACCCTTTAGAGCCCAGGTACTTCCTGTATACTTGGACAAAGTATATTCTGAAACTGGTTATAAATGGACCCTGCGATGTTCTGCCTTTTCTCGATCATCTTATTCTTTTAAAAATGAATCTTATTCTTTCTCCTTCACTTTAATTTTTAAACTATAAATATTTCATTTCAGCCTGTAAATTCAATTTTATCTTTTATTACTGGAGCAAGAGATTTCCCAGTGTTGATCCAGTTTCCACATTTGTGGAGGGCCCAGTGTGCCTGCCATACCCATACAGGGAACATGCTACTCCAGCCAGGGAAGCTGATGTTTGCATGCACTTGTATTCATGAAGGATAATATGCTGCTAGGGGTAGAGAGCATTAAGAGCACCATGGGTTGGATGGCTATATTGTGTTCGCTTTGAGACTCAAAGGATAAGTAGTCTCTCCAGGTGGAGAAACTCGCACTAGAACAAACAATAGTATCAGCAAAGGCTTATGAGCATCAATAAATCGGAGTAGCCACAATAAAGAAATGCCCTGGAATATAATTAATGAAAATTTACCTTTGGGCCTGACTATAACAATTACGCTGACAGAGTATTTCTTTGCATCTCACACTGTGGTAAGAATTTTTCCTGAATGATCTCATTGAAAACACAAACTATATTATCAATCCCATTTTATAGATGAGGGGCTTGAGGTACAGGTAGGTTTCCTAAGTTGACATAGTTACTAGTGAAAATGAGACTTCACTCCAAGCAGTCTGATGCTAAGACCCATGGTATTCATTGCTATGCTGACAACGACTGACAGAAATCTATCCTTCTGTCAACTAGGATTGTTCCTCAGCGTCTAATTATATAACCTGAGGACATGGTTATACCCAACGAAACAGTACAAGTGCGATTGTGGTTGGTGATGGTGGCAAATATGCTTAAATTCTTGCACCTCTTAGTGCGAAACAATAACCACTCTACCTTTTAGTGTAAATGGCAGTGTTTATTTTCAAAGTAGAAATAAATAACATCTATTTTGATAAATTGAAATCTCTATTAGTCAAGTGGGTAACTCATGGAATACCTTTCCCCATGGATAAAAATTTAAAGTGAGGAAAGGAGGTCTTAGAACAGGGTTTCTCAATCTTGGCACAGTTGACATTTTGGGCTAAATAATTCTTTGCTCTGTGTGTGAGAGGGCTGCACTGGAAGCTGTTTAGCAGCATTTATGGCACCTATTTACTAGGTGCCAGTAGCACTCACCCAGTTGTGACATCGAAAAACATCTACAGACATTGCCAGATGTCCCCTGTAGGGTAAACAAGTGTCTACTACTCAGGTTGAGAATCCAGTGCCTTAGAAAAACCTAGTGTGATTTCTGTCAACTTTACACAAGAAGAGAAGTACTATAGCGAAGGTCACACAGCTAAATTATGGCAGACTTTTCATAGACCTCGGGTCTCCTAATCCCAAATCCATATTTCACATACAACATCCTGCCTAAGGCGGTGTCTTCCATGTAGAGCAATGCCTCCAGAACATATGGTTTCAAAAGTGCTCACACATCACCCATAATAGCTCCATAAGATAGGTCAAATGGTGATATAAACCCAATGTTATCAGTGAGGACACATAATGAGAAAGGTTATGATTTGTCCAAGGTCACATACTTGGAAAAGTGCCTGACACGAGACTTTAAATGACAACTCTGTTCATCTTTCCAAAATTGATGCTTGCCCCAGGTGGTCGGCCTGGGTTGATTTGAGGAAGGAGCAACAGAAAAATTCTTGGGGAACATTTCTATGTCATGGTTTTCATTTTCAGAACTGTGATCTTGTATTTTTTTGCAGGCAGAATAGTAGAAATAACTTTTTTAAATTGGTAGGGTAGGGAGAAAGGAGTCATAATACTTGTATTTGCTATGTATTAGCTTGTGTCTAGCTATAAATTTTTCTTATACCTGAAGGATTAGGAACAAATGACCTAAAAACATGAAAAAGAAAATAAAATGATTATATATTATAGATGCCTCAACTAAAGAGACTTAACTACTGATTTCTAAAGACTTATAGAGAGGTATGAATGAAGTTATACTCCAAAGTTTTTGCTATTTCACATTTTGTTATAGGTCTCTTGTCATGTAATGATATGAAATCTAAGCATTTAACTACCAGCCTCTTTCCATTCATCACTGCACTGCCAAAACAGAGGCTTTTATGGAGATAGATGATCTCTCGTTGGTCAAAGAAACCCTTTCTGCGAAGTGAAGGGTAAGCAGGTCTGGACAGGTCTTCCAGTTATTCCTGACCATATGTCGTTGTTCCTCTAGTAAAAATAAACTTATTCTGAAAGTGTAAATTCTGTTTAGTTTGTGTAGTGGCTTATATAAAGTTATACAAATGATTAAAAAAAGGAATTAAGTGCAAGTTTTGTACACCTGCACAGTAACTTTTTTTTTTAAATAGCCCTAAGCTAACACGAAACCTGTCCACCATGTTTTTAACTTACTGCTACCTGTGGGCGAAATCTGTGTGTGTGTGTGTGTGTGTGTGTGTGTGTGTGTGTGTGTGCGCGTGTGGTATACTACCTAAAACTAAAATCGATCTGGTAAAATATAACTAGTATCTGTAAATATCTGGAATAAATTCAGAAATGTTTTATATATATTCCAGAAATTTCCAAATAAAGGACTTTTTAAAACTCACATTGCAATTATCAATTCTAGATCCAGTAGAACAGGACGCACATCTGACCCCATACATCAAATGAATCACCAAGTTCTGTTGACAGCACTTCCTAAATATTCCCACACCTGCTCGCTGCTCACTGCTCTCGTTCGCAGCCGACATGAGTGCATTGGGCGCTGTCAGCGTCTCATTAGGAGCACTGCAGTTGCTTTTTAATTGTTCTTCCACAACTACTCTTGCTCCCTTCTGATTAATTCGGCCCACAGAAACCAGCATGACCTTTCTAAAATATAGCGTGGACCACGGCCTCATCCTTCTTAAATCCCTTCCATGCCTTTCCATTACACTTGGGATAAAATTCCAAATTCTTAATATGAAACATAAGGTCTGGTATGACCTCGCTCTCCCCAATGTCTTTTTTGGCCACTCCCCTCCCCTCACTAATCTTCAGTTACACCTTACCATGCATCAAGCTCCTTTCAGCTAGAGTCTTCACATATTTCTTATTCCTAGAATTTTTTCCCCCATGCTTTCATTAGGCCAATTGTTCACTCATTGTTCAGGTCCACGCTTAAATAGCGCATCCTCTAGGAATCTTTCCATGATTCTCCAAGAGTTTCCTGGGGATTCACTGTCAGAATATCTTGTTTCTTTGCTTTGTAACAATGATCTCATGTAACTCTGGAATTGTTCTTTAAATGTCTGCCTCTCGGTAGACTCTAAGCTTTAAAATGGCAAAGATCTAAGTCAGTTTTGTCCACAGTGCTTCACTAGTGACCAGCACAGTCCCCAGCGTTTAGTAGGCATGTCATAAGAGATTGCTGGATGAAGCAAGACACAGGAAGGAAGGAAAGAAGGAAGGGAGGGCAGGCCGCAGAAAACCAAAGTTAGTAGTGGGGAGTTCCTGCCTTTAACTCTAAACTTCTTTCTTTAAATCGTATTGCTTCCTCCATGCCGACTGCACTTCTATATACAATGAACATTCCTTCCTTGATGTTCCTGATGAAACTGCTGTTTCAGTTTTGAAGTATAGAGTTAAAGGAAATATTATGTGTACATATAGAAACTATAAAAGTAGTCAAATTTAATATTAAGTGTAGAATTTCTGTCTTTGTTTTATTGGATTTTTAGGATTTATTTCATCTTTTTAAAATAGGTAATTTTTTTGCTGGAACATAATTCAAAAGTTATGAAAGGATATACAATAAAAAGTTAAGTCTCAACCCCAGCTACCCAATTCTTCTTCCCAAAGGCAAGCAAGGGTTCCAATTCATGCCAAACTTTGATTTGGACTTCATGATTTCTGAACTGGCTTACAATTTGGTTTCCTTTTATTTTGCTTTGTTCTTGTCAGGCTTGGTTTCTCTGAGCATTGAAATATTTGCCTTAATGGTGAGTAGTATTACATAAGTTATGTCGGTGTAACATGTATGGACATAAATATATTCCAGCATGCTGGATTCTATTATAGAGTTATTTCCTTTTCAGATATTTCTCTTTCTTATAAAATGTTTATTTATCAAATGACCTTACTTTTATAGCCAAACAAGGAAGTAGTTATTTGACTTTAAAAACATTATTGCAATGATTTGCTCAAGTTCTTTGCACAAAATTTGTCAAAGTTTTTTTGAAAAGACTCTATGTTTTTTCAGAAACCCCAGCCTGAAATCCTAGTTCATAAGTCTTGTCACAAGTTAGGTCTTAAGTTTCTGTACTCTGTGAAAATTGATTCCCCTAGCCAAGACCTTTTACTCATGTTTTATTGTTATGACCTTTTTAAGTTGATTAAATGTTAGTGATTTTTTAAAGATGTTATTTATTTATTTTTAGAGAGAGGGGAAGGGCGGGAGAAAGAGAGGGAGAGAAACATCAGTGTACAAAGAGAAACATTGATCGGTTGCCTCTCACACGCCCCCAACCAGGACCCGCCATGCAACCCAAGCATGTGCCCTGACCGGAAATCAAATGGGTGACCTTCCATTTTGTGGGACAACGCCCAGCCAACTGAGCCACACCGGTCAGGGCTAAATGTTAGTCAGTTTTTAAAATGCTTACAATAGGTTCCTTGTGATTGGCTATATCTAGACCGGCCCAAAAGGAAAGGATACCTTCACCCAAATGTTTATGAAAGGAGAATACTGACTTGTCAGCCTTTTTCACTATCGGTTGAATGTTTAAGATAGAAATATGGTGGTACAATGTGCTGTATCGTTTCTTCCTATTGGGAGTTGTGGGTGTGGTGAAGAATGTTCAGGGTGGAGGTGTCAAAAAACAAGTTTCTTGTCCTTGCTTGGTGTCTCTCTGTTATCCTTGGTGACCTTGTGTTATCCAGTTGACCACTTGATGTCTCTGTTTTTTCTTCTTTAAAAGGAGAGGCATGGACTAGATTATCTGTGAGAAACTCCCAGGTCTAAAATGCTCTATTGAATAAAAGAAGAAATGAATGAAATAAAGCCAAAAGAATTTAATAAATCTGAGGCCAAAGACTGCTTTGCTTTTTTGTTATTTGATATGAAATGCACATAATTCAATTTATACTTCTAAATCATTAGGGTCTATTACAAATCACAGTATCATATCATGTAAAACATAAAATATTAGTTCTGAAATTATGGGTTATTTTGGATATTTGTGCATGTGTGTGATACACTAAATGAGTATTTTGCAGCAGAAGTCATTTATTTATATAAATAGGATTCTAATTATAGATTTAATTTTTAATCCAAAAGGTTTTCACATTAAAACCTACTTGCTTCTCTTACTTTGGTAGTTACTAAATACCTTTTCTTGATATTATTAATCTCTTGTTTTTCCCTCTGTCTTATTATATGATCAATTGATGTGAAAAATGAAAGTGTCAAGGGTGTTACAACCTTTGAATAATCTTCAAAATTATTGATTTTTATTTCACTGAAGTTTTTCACATGTATTTCACTACAATTGTATTTATTTTTTTCTGTCTCACCAGAGTAATAATATTACATCTTTGTAAGAACTTAATTTTGTAAGAGAAGTGACAAATTCTCACGTAGTATATTTGTAAAAAGAAAGATATGTTGACAATTTTATTGTGACACATCAGGAGTTGCTAGAGATTTAGCCTTATGCAATCATTGCCTGACTACATAAAATTACCATTTGAAAAGTGTTCACTGAAAAAAAACAAAGAAAATCAGTTTGTAGACTCTTATCAGATGACATTGTACCTTAGCATAAAAAATTGCTGAACTTTCGGCAAAACGGAAAGTTCTATGATTTGCCATAAATGTAAATTCATCTCTAAAGTGTAATGACATTTTGATATTGTTAAAAAAATCTTTTTGGATTGTGTCGAATAAAAATAAAACACTTTTAGGAATGTTGATTTATAAAGAACACCAAAAAAAAGAGAACTGAAATTTCATGTTAAAAATTGTTCGACCAATATATTCAATACATTTGTTACACTAAGGCAAATACAGGGTAATTTTTTTATCTTACACTTAAAAAAAAATAACCATTCCTTGATTCATCTAGAGGCAGGTTATCAGAGTGGTTAGGAAGTTGGCATCTGGTCCCAGACCAGGTTTCAAAATCTGGCAGTGTGTTTTAAGAAAATTAATTAACACCTTGCTGCAGTCCAATTCATCAACCTCATTGAAACCTAAGCATTTGTATTTAGTTTGCAGGGTTGTCGAGAGGCTACAATAGGCTAATATGAACAAAGATAGAAGAACCATGGTAGGCACGAAGCAGTATCTCAAGAAATCCTAGTTGTTGCTGCTGTTGTTATTCTTGCTAGTATTACTTTAATAGGATGTGAAAATTGACATTTTTCCTGAAATGCCAATATATGGCAATTGTCAGATTCCCAGCTGAGTGAGAGATGGAATACCTTGGAGGAATCTTCAAAGTAGATAAATCAAAAGAGTTTCCATGAAACCTTCCTTGAAACCTTCACCCACTTTGAGAATATAAAAGAATCTAGAATGGAGAGTGAGAGAGGGGTTGGCAGTATTTCTTTAGAGAGCTGCTGGGGTCAGTCTTCTCCCTCTGTTTGGGTGACTGAGCTACCTTCTTCATAGCAATTCTGAAGCGTGGAAGCTTTAATGGGACCACTCAGAGAGGTTAGTGTGTATTTCTCCGGAGTTGGGAGAAGCAGTGTACTTATGCCTCGTTCATGCCTGTGAAAGTTAAAGCATGTATGCTGGGTTGGGGGTGGGGGAAAGGAGAGAGAGAGAGCAGACATGAGAGAAGGAGAGGGGGAGGGCAAAGGACCACGAAATGATACTCCTGAGGGGTGAGATTGTGGAGAGCAAGAGGGGTAAGAAGGCATGAGTTTCCCAGGAAGCAGATTCAGTCCACAAAGAAGAGTAGGCGTATCTGGGGAGATTGTAAGCCCTGCCCAGGAAGAGATGAGTCCTTAGAGATGCTTGGTTTGAGGGGATGGTGACCAGTCAAAGGGGAGGCCTCTCACTACCTTAGAAGCTTAGTCCAAGCTGGGGACGATGACAAACCCACAGAGTACCCTGAAATACAAAGACTGAGCTTAACATACTTGCCAGTCACCAAGCAAATAAGAATACTTCTGTCACATTTCTTTATTTCTCCCTGATCTTTCAAAGTTTGATGGTTCTGACTTAAACAGTAAGTTAAACTTAATCTGGTTCCATGAAACAGCTAATATCTATACTAGCCAAATCACATATGTAATCATGTCTTCTATTTTTATCAATACATTATCTAAAAAATTAAGATAATATCAGAAAGTAGTCAACTGAATGAATAAAATGATGACTGTGCGTGTGTGTAAAAAAGCAGGGTCCAGCAGAAGTAACACCTGCTTCGGTATGGTGGGTAGGGTAATAATATGGGTGGAATAATTTATAGTTTTAATTTGAACATTTCACCTAAAATGGCATATGGTGTGCTTGAGGCTGATATTGTTATGTTACAGAATTACATGCTTATGATTTGTAATAAAAGATTTTGTAATAAAAAGGGACATTATTTGTGCCGGACCCTATGTATATGAGGGCTACCCAGAAAAAGTTCAGCCATTCTTAATATAACGAGAATGGTTTATGTGACATCGATGTAACCTGGCAGCCAAGGAGAGTGGACTGGAGTGCACATGCATGAACAATGACAACTTCATTGTACTAGTGAGTGGGGGTGGTAGACGCTGTTCAGTGAGCATGTGTACTGTGCGACTGTCGCATTCAAAATGACTGAACGAGTAGAACAATGATTCTGCATCAGATTTTGCGTTAAGCTTGAACGTTCCTCTGCGAAAACTATCCGGATGATTCAGAAGGCTGCAGCTCTGGGCAATTGGTGATTGGCAGCTTCATCATGACAATGTGCCCACTCATGCGTCACGTCTCGTTCCACGTTTTTTGGTGAAACATCAAATCACCCAGGTGACTCAGCCCCTCTACAGCCCAGATTTGGCACCCTGCGACTTCTGGCTTTTCCCAAAACTAAAATCACCTTTGACAAGGAAGAGATTTCAGACCGTTGGTGAGGTTCAGGAAAATATGATGGGGCAGCTAATAGCGATTGGGAGAACTGTGGGAGGTCCCAAGGTGCCTACTCTGAAGGGGACTGAGGCATGTCATTGTCCTATGTGCAGTGTTTCTCGTCTCTTGTATCTTCTTCAGTAAATATCTCTATGTTTCATATTACAGGGCTAGATACCTCCTCGACAGATGATATACATATATGTATACATATATATACACACACATATACATATATATATGTATACGTATGTAAAGTCCCCATATAAAGTCCCCAAGGAAGGAAACCATATACAGCTAGCATACTAAATAATAAATAATTTTAAATAGGATAATAATCTTCATACTGGGAGAATGGTATCAAGATACAAAAATATTTTAATAAATAGAATAAGGTGTTAAATCTAATACAGGAGATATCTATTAGGTCTTAGTATGAAATTCTGCATTCAAGTTCAACAACTTTGTTATACATGAATACTTAAATGTATTGATATTTATAGGAGTTAGTGTATGGCAGCCATATATTATAAGTGTACTGTTTTGACTAAAATATTTCATGGATACTTAATCCAAATGGATAGAAGACATTTCCAATCAAAGGGGAGAGTACTCCTTTCTGAATTTTTCATTGGCATGCTGTGTTAAAATATGAGGACCATTTTTAAGGGGGTATTGAAAAATCAAACAGTAGTATACTGATATAAGTAACCAGGTTGGTGAAAAAGGTCTGGAAACTCTTATATAAGAATGGGTTGAATGTCTAAAGGATATTACGCTAAAAAGGGAAGCCTTGTGCAATGAACGTAAGAGTTCAGACATTTTAAAGGCTATTACATGGAACCAGATTAAGGTTAATTTACTCCATATGTCTGAACCATCAAACTTTTAAAGGTCAGTTTCAGTTCAACCACAGTTGTTTGATTTCCTGTCAATTAAATTATCTAAACATAATAAAGCCTCAATTGTAATTAGTGAAGGAACTTCCTGATTTAAGTGGAAGCCTGAACCAAATTTCCCTATTAGCCATTCATTTAACAAACAAGTATTAAGTCCCTATAATGTCCTAGGTGTTGCTAAAAATTTTTAAATCACCAATTGCTAATGATATATGATTCTAAATTTTAATCTACAAGAAAGTGTTTATCAAAGCCATTTAAAAGATATGAATTTTATAATAAACTTATGATCATTATTACAATATTACATATATTACATAGTGCTGAGTGTACATTAAGTTTACAGTTCTGCACCAAGTAGGGTGAGAGAGCTGACAGTACTTAATTCATTTTTTAGAATGGGTTCAGCAGTTGTATTAATTTGTCTAGAGCACTGGATATTCTCAGGAGGAATGAGAAACGTGAACTGATGATGTGGCAGTTAAGGAGAACCAAAGAATGGAAGAAGTAGACGGAGCAAGGGTCCCAGAGTGTAGCGCTTGGACCAGCCACGTAAGCATCACCTGAGAACTCGTTAAACATGCAGATTCCTGGATCCCACTGCAGACCTACTAAATCAGACGCCGAGAGTGGATTCCAGCAAGTTGTGGTTTAACAAGCCCTCCAGGTCATTGTAATTCATGCCCAATTTGAGAACCACAGTGTAGATGGCTGGTGTGAAGTAGAGTTTAGATATGATTTGAAAGACAATTCATGGACACTGCACATCAGTGGAAATAAAGGATTAAGAGATCCCATAACCTGTAGTAGCAATATGATTTATTGGCCAACTTCTATAATGCATAACCCCGAGAGCACCTAAAATAATCAGTGTTGAAATTCTTGTTTGAAAAAAATTAGGGTTTTTTTTGTTTTTAATTTTAGAACTACCATTTCAAATGATAGAGTTGGGTATAGATGTCTGCCAGAAACAAGGCATATATATTTTGTTTCACAGATAATGAATTCTTTCTTCCTCTAAAACAGTGTTGGGTAATGTTCCAAAAAAGTAATTACAGGCCAGTTAGTAAATATATGCTGAGACAGTAGAGTGCCAGATAGCAAGAACTATATGTCTGCCACTGCTGATTAACCAGCTAGAGAACAGACCTATTTTTTGACTTAATATGGGATAGAGACTCCATTACAGACAGAATCTGCCTCTCAGTTATTAAACATATTTCCCCACTATTTTCATCTTCATGGGTGTATATTTTCTGTTCTTTTGTCATTTAATAGAATGACAATCAGGGATGCACACTTTTTACAAATTATTCTTGCACTTCCTGTCTTCCTCTTTTATTCAATAAGCTTGTCAAGCTGTAAGAGATTATGTGAAAGTTTTAGGAGTTAGAAATCACAGCTATTTCAATCTCATTTTCATGTAAACCGAACAGTAAATTATTATATTGTAACAGTGTATCACTTTGGACCTAAATTACAGCAAAGTAGTTTGTAAATCCCATAACAAAGATAGATAGTACATTTATGAAAGCATGTTTCTTACAGTTTGCTATAACTTTCAGCTCTAGCACATTTTATATAACATTTTAATGTATTAGTTTGGAAGGATATAGTCATGATATGCCGGGCTTTCTGATTTTGTTTCCCTCTAACCGTTGTTGCTGAAGCTGATTAGAAACCCACTTTAGGATCAACACCTTCATATTCTAGGATTATTCCTGTTTTAGGTCAAGGGCAATGTGAGAAACATTATATCTGGAAGTGAAAGAGTTGCTACCGTCTACCTTACTGCTTGTCCTCTTTATATTTTGTACCTCTGTCCGATATTAGATTCCTGCCCTGGCGCTTGTGATCAGAGCTTTTCTTCACACCCAACAATTGGTCTCGAGGTCCACCTTGATTCTCAACCTTGCCTTCTCTCCATTTAAAAATATTATAGGAAATTCTTGCCATTATCTGCAATCTTATTGCCTCCCAGATACCAACTATCTCGCCACCCAGCAGGCATTAGGTCATTCTCTTTCTAAGTACCCCAATTTGATTCACAGGCATTCCAAGAAATCCTGCTTTGTGATCTAAAAGATTTATGTGAATATCTCCTTTTGTTGGCTGTTAGAAAATTTCTTGATTGTCAGCTGTAGTGGATGCTCTTGGCACCCCACCTAGATGCTCTTAACCTGCAAGTCCACCCATTCTCCATCTGCTGGGAGTGTTGAGTTAAAGCTCACAACCACTGCCATCACCACCACCCTTCTGTGGAGAATTACCCTAGGCCAGTGGTTCTCAGACACAAAGCTTGTTAAAACAGATGGCTGAACCCAGCTCCCAGAGCTCCTGATTCAGTAGGTCTAGGACGGAACCTAAGAATTTGTATTTCTAACAAGTTCCCAATGATGCTGATGCTGTTTGTCTAGATGACTAACTTTGAGAGTGAGTGGTCTAACCTCAAAGTAGGAGCTTCTTTGTCCTGGAGACAGTGCGCCCCACCTCCCTTGCTCAGGGCACACCATGGTCAATGACTGATTGCCACTGGCTTATAAAGGAGAGGCCCTCTTGCCTCAAGGTGGCAGTATTTCTCTGCTTCATTCATGCTCCAGACCTGACCGTGGGATCAGAATTAGTCACCATCGGAAACCACGTTTTGACTTAGCTTCCTTTCCCTCTCCTGTTTATCCTGCTTCTTTCACTCTCCTTCTCATGAAAGCACTCGGACAATAAATAACCTGAACAAAACCTCCATCTCAGACCATGCTTGCAGGGGACATGACCAGAGTCTCGTACCTGCGTGTTTCTGGTTTCTAGTCTCATTATTCCAATGTATTTCACAGACGTGTATTGAATGCCTTTGAAGCCCCAGTCAGTATATGGTATATGGAAAATATCAAGACCTGATCTCTCTCTCAAGCAGCCCACCATTTAGTCAAAAAGCAGAGAAGTACATCTGCAAATACAACAGTGTGCTTGTGGCTGAGCTACATCAGTGCTGAGAATTTGAGGCCATAGAAGCTTTTATCTGAGCCACGGAGAGTGTCATAAGCTGGGTCATCTAGAGAAAGAGACTGAGATGGAAATTTTTGGCTAGGAGGTTTTTTGCGACAAATTTGTGAACACCAGTAAGGAAGTGAGGGAAGCATAGTTGTACAGGTGGAGAGGTTGGGCGAGGCTTCAGGCAAACCCATGGGGAGATTTGGAGGTATCCAGAATTAAGGAAAGGGATCAGTCACTAGATGCAGCCTACCCCACTGAGAGGGGCACGACATTGGTAGAAGCAATGCCCTTTGGCCGAGGGATACTCGAAGAGGGACCGAGCTGTAAGGTGTCATTAATCAGTTCTCCCAGCTGCTGGGGAAATAGATGCTTGAGTCCTATAGTAAGGATCTGGGTGGTGAATACAGTGTCCAGTGCAGGGGGCCAACAGATACAAGGAAAGCTCAGTCCTCAGCCCTTTGATCTCAGAACCATACAATTAAAGTTGGACCTTCTGAGAAAAAGCCTTAGGATCCAGCACAAAGCGTACACACACATGCACACACATTCACACACACACACAGGTTCCTGGAGCGCTGTGTTTGGGATCAGCTCAGTAATATACACTGGCTTGCCGCCAGACAACCATCAATCCTAGTCCACCTACCGAGAATTTTAATTGAGTCTATTCTTAAGCACTAAATTTCTCAAATACCGCAAATGCTACATGCACGGTAAACCTGAGATTTCCTGAAAATATATCCTGTAGACAGACCTGAAAGAGTTTCCAACCTTGTTGAAATGACTCTGAGGAGTAATGCAGCAGGTAACAAATCTGCCGACAAGCAGCAATCTTCAGAATAAACATATGTGGGCCCAGAGTTCAGAGGCTAAAGCCAATTTAATGAGAAAGCTGTCACTATTCTTTTTTATGGGAAATAAATGTATTCCAAGTAGCCGAAGTCACAGCCTAACGGTAAATAGTCTGGCCGCAGAGCTGAGCATTTGTTTTTCGCTGTTCTCGGGGTCACTTAGCGATGAATGGGAGTTACCTGCATTAACCAGGGTTCCATCCAGTGTGTTCTGATGCCTGGTGATAAAACACGAGAACCTAATTAAAAAGAACCGATCTGAATGTAAAGTTGTTTATTTTGCAGTACGTATATGCCACACATTGAAATTTTTCCTTTGTGATAATAACAGCATGCAATTTGTAAAGAGGAATAGGAAATCTTAGTGAATAAAGAGCAGGCTATTATTAATAAGTCTTCATAAAGTGAATTACACAATGTTAAGACAACAGAAAGAAGACTCAAGTAACCTCATACCTATCCAGAGTAGATGTCACGCTGATTCACAAGTTTTATTTTCCAAATGTAGTGCCAGAGATCCGGACCGTGCACACACACACACACACACACACACACACACACACACACACACACAGAATGAAATAGGCCCGCCTCTCTCCTTGCAGTAGCTGGAATCGGTCCTGATGGAATGGCCTCTGGCAATACTGTGAATCAGCATGAAAGAATAGCACACCGGCCTCTGGAAACCATCTCCCCTCTGAAATGCATGTTTAAATTACCTCATGGCAAGGCCGGTGACATTCAAGGATTGAAAATGAGGTTAGAAAAATGAAATATTTCTCCACTTCAGGGAAGGTCTTTTGCCTGATTAACATTATGTAAACATTTTGCCCAAGAAAGAGTAGTACCAATCTTTAGAAGCCAAATGATTATAGAACAACAAACATCTTTTATGCCCCCTATGCTTAGTTCAAGGGTTAGTAAACTGGCCCTGGGGCCAAATTCAGCCAGCACTCATTTTTGTAAATACGGTTTTATTGGAACCCAGCTCTGCTCATTTGTTTATATACTGTCCATGGCTGTTTTTTGCACCATAATGGCAGTTCAGTAGTGCAAACGAGACCATATGGCACACGAAGCCTAAAATATTTGCTGTGTAGCCCTTCATAGGAGATACTTGCCTACCCCTGCTCTAGTCTCTTCTAGTTCAGTACATTCCATGTTTCCTGAGGATGACAATCACCTGGAGTACTTTTTAAACCTACAGCTTCTCAAGCCCCTCCTTAGAGATTCTGATTCAGTGAGTCTGAATAAGACAGATTTGTATCATTAACAGGTACTACTAGAACTTTTGAGAAACATTGGTCGAGTTTATTTTACTCTACAGTTTTCCTACAAAGCATTCTCTGTGTTCACTGAGTCTACATTCTTTCCTTAAATTCTCCTTCACCTCCCCATATAGGTGCGAGGTACAGACCAACGCACCATGTGGCATTGGTATGGGTGGGGTTTGCCAGAAGCAGAGCTTATGACAAGGATTTGGGTGCATGCAGTTTATTGAGGGAGCATTCTTAGGAGCAATGAAGTCACAGAAACAAGACAGGGTAGGGGAGAAAAGCTAAGCAAAGGTACGGTCTCGGTGGAAGACATACTTCGGTCTGATCCCACAGGGACCTCTGCAACTGAGTTGCCCCACAGAGTTAATCCCACCTTGAAGCAAGAGAGCTGGCCTGCGTATACTTGTCTCTCTGTGCCATCAGTCAGTCATTCAGATGTAGGGTGTTCTTGAACAGAGGATAGCTGAGAACCATTAACACCAGGAACTGGGGCACATGTGCACCTCCAGTAAAGGAGGATGGGGGGAGATGTACAGCATCCAGTACAGGAGTTAAACAACCAAATGTATGAAATTTAGATGGACTTCAAAATGTGTCCTCTGGAAAGTCATAACTGCTATAACCTTGTGGTGATGGCCAGAAGGAAGGAGGTGTGGGGTCTGGGAGAAGGGGACCAAATGGGGGGAAATGGGGACATCTGCAACAGCGTCAACAATAAAAATAAAAATAATAGGAAAGGTAACTTGAAATAGATGTTTAAATTAGTAAATCTTTGGAAGTAATAAATACATCTGCTAGCGTTGACATCTTCAGCCTTCCACCATCTTTGAATAGTAAGAGGAAAATATGTGTCAGAAAGAAGTGACTTTTCCAGTAAATAATGATTGTTTTGTTGACCACTGTCTTTGACTTGGTAAGATCTTTGAGTTATGGTTACCTCTAAAAGGAATAAATAAGGTTCCTCGGAATTCAAATGCATGCAAACATCGCAGAGGCCCACCTGGAATAGTGCCACTGTCACAGAACTTCTTTTCCCTAGTCCTCAACATTTCACAGAAGATCTGTATGCATCTTAGAAGGATCCTTCAATAAAAGGCATATTATGGGAATGTAAAGCAAAGTTCTATCCTCCATCGTTGTGATTTCCTTTCCAAGGAAATAATAACTAGCATTACTTGCTAATTCTTTCAACCAGCAAGGTAGTCATCAATTTCCCCATCCTCATCCAAGGTCACATAGCTTGTCAGTGGTAGAGCTGAATGTCCTGAAGAAAGGGCTCCATAGACCCTATTTAAAAAGTTGTCTTTCTGTTTTAACCCAAGTTGTTAGAATAAACCTAGAACTTATCAGTCTAGAGCAAAGTCTGTTTCAGACATTTCCATATTACTTCATGGATTTGGCAATATGCGTTCTTTAAGCTCTCAGGAGTTGGGGGGTGGGGGGAATGGAAACGTGATATGGTGAACGTTGTTCTGCTATGCTCAGACCTGTTCTCACTTTCAAATTGCTCTGTCTGAAAGATGAGCAGAGAAAAAGTTGGTGACCCCACGGGAGGCTGTGTGACCTGAGAGTCCCCTAGAGTCTCCTCTGCAGCCCATCCCCTGCAAAGACAGTGGGGACTGCTCATGTAAAGAACGTGGAGAGTATTACACCATTTTTTAGACCTGGCAAAATCAGGGTAAAAGGGGGACCTAGAATCTTATCTCCCTCTCTTCTGCTGTCTGTGCTCTTGTGGTAAAGTTGGCTTAAACTTTTCTTGAAATGAACACTGTATGAAACAAGGATATTTGCCTTAAATAAGTTAAGGACACTTTCAACAACACTTAAACAGAGAAACAGCGAACAAGATACAGTTCCTGGATTAACTCAGTGTATTTGTAAGTTGGTAACAAAAATAGAACTTTGATTGTATCTCATCTACTTTGGGAAAGGCATAATGGGTTCATCAGCAAAGAAAAGGGAGACCTGGAAGGGCCTAGATTTTCCCATGATTCTGCTGTGAACCTGAGATTCCAAAAAATAAACCAAGCTGATTTCAAAGCCACACCAATTTCCTACAACTCTCCCAAGGCTAGGGCTAGATCGGCATCCCTGGAATTGGCCCTCGCCAGTGGAGGGCTGGATATGGGGACGAGTGAACCACCACAAGGAATGGCACCAGAACGCAAGGCCTAGACCCTCCATGGAGCCATCCCTTCTCTCTCCAGGCGGACTCCGGCTCGCCTTCTCTTGCCGTGTTCCTGTGCCGCTTGTGCATTCTTCTATTTTAGAGCTTAGCGCCTGGTTATGCTTTGTTTAAAACCTCTTTTTCAGACGTGCTAGATCGGGAGCCCACCTAAAGGCTGTTGTGCTCCATGAATTCATGCACTCAGAAGTTACTTACTGAGTGCATGCTATGTGACAGGTGTTGTTTTAAGTGCTACAGATACAATAGTGAATAAGACAGATCAAAATTGTTGTCCTTAAGGAACTTAACATTTATCATTGGGGACAGTATATTGTGTATTCCATGTGGATGAGTGCTGAGGCCTAAAAATTAGGCTAGTGATCAGCATGGGAGTTTGACCTGCTTCGTTTCTGAACTGGGCTGGTACGACCCTCCTTAGGAAACCTGGCGGTCCCCACTGCCATTTGTGACAGCATGGATAGATCTTGACAATATCTGCTAAGCAAAATAAATCATACAGTAAAGACTGAGAACCGCATGATTTCACTCGTATGTGGGATCTAAAACTGCAAGTGACGAATGAACAAATAAGAAAAAACAAGCAAAACTCATAGACACAGACATGAGTGTGGCGGTTACCAGCGGGAAGCGGAGTGGCAGGTTAGTAAAGGGTAAAGGGGTCAAATATATGCTGACGAAAGATCTAACTATGGTTGGTGGGCACACAATACAAAACACAGATGGTGTATCATAGAAATGTACACTTGGAGCCTATATAATTTTATTAACCAATATCACCCCTTTAAATGTAATTAAAAATTAAAATAGTAATGATAATAATAAATAAAAATTAGGCTAGGACAGGAGACAAATGTTTGGGAGAGCGTTGCTATTTTAGACAGGTTGAAGAAAAACCTCACAGAGAAGCTGGCATTTGATTAAATACTTAAGGAAATGAGGGAAGTAGTCTGCAGGTATTTGGCAGAAGAGAAGCTCAAGAAAGAGAATAAAGATAATAAGGATCTGGAGGTAGGAGAATGCTTATTGTATTTAAAAACCAACAAGGAGCATTTTTAGGACTGGCGTAGCATACAGAGGGGAGGAGATACAGATGAAGTCAGAAAGGAAAGGGCAGGTGGGGACAGAGATCACCTATGGCCTTGAAAAGCACAATAATGACTTTGGCTTTTACTTTGAACGAGATCAGAAGCCATTGGAAGGCTTTGCGCAAAAGAGGTACATGAAATTTCAGTTGTGAGAGGATCGTACTAATGTTTAATTAATTAACTAACTAATTAATATGCACGAAGAAACCTGACTTTGGATCAAGCTTATGCACACTTTCCTAGAAGCTGATGGTTCAATACCAAGCCATAGGTCTCATCAGGAGACAAGAAGAAGGCCACCACAGCTGACGACCATGAGAGAAGCCCCAGTTGCCCTGGAAGTCTTGTGTGACTCCTACTGCTGCCAACATATCAAATAATTGACTTCTTGGGGCAAAATCCACCCAGGTTAGGGAATGTGGGCAATTCTCATATAGCAACAAGCTAAGTGAGGAAAATGGTGATAAGATGCAACCCTTCTACCCCTCCCGTATCCAATACTGAGTTCCTGTATCCTGGCAAAATGTATCAGAGTGTAGAGAGCTCTGTACCATTTGGGAACTCAAAACATGCTTATTGATGATATGCTGAGTCCTCTTTTAAAAAAAATCATTGTTGTGTATTTTCTTGGCCAACTCACCCTCTAGCACACATTCACAAAATCTTATAAATGCCCAGAAGTGTTCATGTTAAAGAAGTCTCAGTGAATTATAAGATTTTAATCCCTAACTTATGTCGAATTTCACTCTTAAGTCACAGGCCAATATCTTGAGTGGAAAATGTTGGCTACACCAGAAATTGCAGCATCTCATTTGCACACGTTTACAGTATGGTCAGATAATCGGAAACCATTTCACTCTAAGAATATGTGAGGTTTAAAGAATGTCAGAGCAAATTTTTTCACTTAAAAACAGGTCCGAAAGTATGGAATTAAAATACTTTTGGAATTATAATACTTTAAAGAATTCCATAATTGGAATTCCTGGAATGTTTACCCAAGAGATTTAAAAATCAACCTCTGTTTTTTCAGAATGAGCATCTTACCTTTCTTTCTTTTTTTGCATTTTTGAAGCTCATTGTGATGTTTCCCATTTTGTGTGCTTTTTCTTTAAAAATTGAATCACCTTCACTTGTTTTGCCTACCACGCCCCCAGACTCCCTCCTCTGGCAACCACCAGTCTATTCTCTTATCTATTATGTTTTTAAATTCCACATATAAGTAAGATCAAACAGTATTTGTCTTTCTCTGTCTGACTTATTTGATTTAGCCCAATATTCTCAAGGTCCATCCATGCTCTCTGAATAGTATTCTATTATATATGTGTGTGTACATGTGTCTGTGTACATTCATCTGTCAGTGGACACTTAGGTTGTTTCCATGTCTTTACTATTAGAAATAGTGATTTTATTTCCTGTGAACAACAATTTTAGTGTTTTGTAGGCTATATTGATTAATTTATATAAATGTTTATTTGTATTTAATTTGTATATTTCCTGTTACTGTCTTTTTGCCTACCTTTCTATTTGTATGTTCCTTCTTTTATATTGATTTGTGTAAATGTCAGTGATGTCTGCAATTCATTACAAACATTTTCTATTTGTCCTTTAGTCTTAAAAGCTTACTTTAAAAATTAATTAAATCTATAGCTTTCAGATAAATTCTACCTTTGAGTACATGTTTAGAAAGCTTGTTTTTACCTCAAGATGAGACCAATAACCACCTGAATTATCTTTCAGTGCTTTTAAAATTAACTTTTATATGTCTGAATTTTTTGTGGCCAGATTATTTTTCCCTTTGTTTCCCCGTACGCATGACACCTTTTTCTCAACCCAATATCTGGCTGATAAGTTCCCCCTGTGATGTGAGATGCTATCTGTAGTGTGTAATAAGTCCTTACACTATGCTTGGCCTGTTTCTAGAGTTTGTCTCCTGTTTAACATCTCAGCTCTTGCATCACCAGCACATCACATTCCTTTCATTATTACACCCTTGATTTACATTTTGAAATCTGCTGCTTCAAGCTTATCAAAACTTTCTTGGCCATTCTTGCACATTTAATTTGTCCAGACTATCTTGGCAAGAGTTTAAAAATGCCATTTGGATTTTTGTTGAGATTGCTTCAAATATTTTGATTAATTTAGGAACAATTGATAGTTTTACCATATTAACTTTCCATCCAGAACATATGGTTCCTCTGTTTTTCCAAGTCTTTAACAAAATGTCTCACCGTAAATTGTTATAGTTTTCCTAATGTGGATCTTGCACATTTCTTACTAAGCTTATTCCTGTTCATTTTATAATTGTTATTATTGTAAATGTAAATTTTTGAATTGTATGTTTAACTTTGTTCCTAGGTGTATAAGGAAACTATAACTTTGTGTACATATTTATTTTTAAATGCTTCATCAAATTTTGTAGAATGGAGATCTTGCCAATTTTAATATGCCCATAAATAGAACATTGGCACACTTGAACATGCCCAAGGATTTCTAAACAATATTTCCTTTGATTAGTGAGTTATTCCTGAGACCTTTACATGACACTCCGCCTTTCTTTTTGTGAATACTTTATGTAACCTCCCGCCTGTGGCTGACGGAACGAAGGAAAAATGAGAAGCAATGTGATCAATGCTAGAATTGACCATTAGTTTTTAGAAAGCTTTACTGCTTCCAAATGAGATCATTCATCTCTTCCACATAACTTAGCAAGCAACAAGTGGGAAATAATGAAGTCAATAAACTTTATTTTTATTATGTTGATATTTCAAGTTTTCTCAATCAAACAAGCAGCGTAGTATGTATTTACTGTTAATTCGAAGATACTGATATGCTTGAATGACCCCCTCCTTGGGGTTGAAATAGGAACTACGAATCAGGCACAGCTCTGTGGGCTCCCCAGCCCTTTTCATTGCACTCTTGCTCAAATTCGCAGCCCCCCCCCGCCCCCCGCAGACGGCTGAGGGCCACTGACCACTCCCTCAGGGAGTCTCCAGAGTTACATCCACACCAGACGTAGACGGGAATGAATCGTAACCTATTTTTCCTGCTCTCTAATTAGACTTTTCAGCCTAATTGCAGGATATGAAATCGAGGAAGACCAAATTTACTCGGATGACCAGACCTTAGAATCATTACAAAGCAATGCATTGACGAGTACAAAGCCAGCATGACCCTGGGAGTAAAACTGAACCTCCTCTGTCTCATCAGAGTATCAGATCTACCTGCTTCACATTCTTGTCCACTGATTTTAGATTTTGTTATTTTTATCTTTGTTAACTTCCCAATTGTTTTAAAATGGAAATGAGTATTGTTTATTTTTTTTAAAGAAAACAGTCTATTATTTAGAGGAGTGAATTTCTGAAGAACTGTTTTCCTAGAAATTCATTTTGAAAAGAATTTTCATAAAACTCTCGTACTTAAAGTGAAGAAAATAGTCAATTGTCAAGATACATTATGTACTGGAGACACACTATTCATTCTTGTGATATAAGAGGTGCTGAAAAATGTTGCTCTTTTAGTTTATCTTAAATTGATTTAGCCTCCCTCATGAGGCTTCCTCCATCACATAATAGAGGAAAAATAAATTCTCAATCTGCTTTAGGCTTTTTATTTAGGGCTCGATCTCTCGTAAGTAGGAAGGCACAGCCTCTCATTCAGCCTCCTTCTACCTCAGCTTGTTGCAAAGAAGATGTTGCTCAGATATGCGGGGCGAAGGAGAGGCTTCCCCAGCCCTCATGGTTGCAGAAAGAATCGGGACCCTTAGGAATCATGTCCCTTGTTCTCTAGCCATTGATGGATGTGTCAGCTGGTGGAATGCATAGTCGGTCTCCTAACTGGATTATTGTCCAACATCCCTTTCTAGTTGACCTTGATTCCCCTTAGTTTAGAATAGCTCCAGTCCCCCAAGTCTCTGCTGTATTTTCTGTACAGCCTTCTAGCCAATGGTCCAGGCCCAGCCTCCACCATTAGGCCAACTACTTCTGCCACACCATGCCCACAACAAACCCCTTGTCAGTGTCTAGCTAGAATTCATAGTTCTTATAGATGTGTGAGTATGAGTGTATTGAGGTCTGTCTGGAGAAAGTCCAGCCAACATTTGCACAACATTGATGTAACCTTACGGCCAAGGAGAGTGGACTGGAATGTGTGTGCGTGAACAGTGATGACTCCACTGTATCAGTCAGTGGGGGCGGTAGACACCATTAAGGGGGCATGGGTACTGTGTGGCCATCATATCCAAAATGACTAACAGAGTAGAACAACAAATCTGCATCAAATTTTGCATGAAGTTTGAACACTCCTCCACAGAAACAATTCGGATGATTCAGAAGGCTTTTGGGGATGATGCAATGAGTGCAGCGCAAATAAAAGTGCGGCACAAACGCTTCAAAGATGGTGGAGAATCTGTTGAAAGTGATCCACGTTCTAGAAGTCCTGCAACAAGGAGAATACCTGAGAATGTTGAATGTGTACAGGCTGCAATCAACAAAGATTGGCGACTGATAGAGAACTAGAAGCTCTAATCTGGGGATTCCAAAAAATCTACTGCGGCCGAGATTTTGAAGGAGGATCTTGGCATGAAATGTGTTGGGGCAAAATTTGTTCCACGACTTCTGCGACCAGAGCAGAAAGGACATCGTGCTGCAGTTGCTAATGCCTTGATTCAAACTGCTACCAATGAACCAGATTTCCCCAAACAGGTCATAACTTTGATGGGGATTGAGGCGTCATTGTCCTACGTACAATGTTTCTTGTAGCTTGTATCTTTAATAAATGTCTCTATTTTTCATATTGCATGGCCGGATTCTTCCTGGACAGACCTAGATATCCATCGTTACTCATATCTGTATGTATGCACTAGGCACAACATTTTATATGGTAAATTTTGTTTCTCCCCAGCTAGTGTAAGTTGTGAAATGTTTGAAACTAGAGAGTATATCTCACTTATTTTTGACTCTCCAGCACCACACCTGACAACCTGGAATATAAATAATCAATATGTACTCTCTTCATGTCTGAGAATATTTCTCCATTCTCACTGATGGTAAGTTTCTGACCACTAAGCATATACGCGCTATTGGTGTGAATGCACACAATATTGAAACAATGGCACAAACAGGGGAAAAAAACAACAACATTGAGGGACATGTTAGGATAAAAATACATTTTGGAAGGGTTCTCTAGATACCTTTTGATCCAGCCTCTGAATTTAAAAC
The DNA here is from genome assembly GCA_004026545.1 of Mormoops blainvillei. Classification (NCBI taxonomy): domain Eukaryota; kingdom Metazoa; phylum Chordata; class Mammalia; order Chiroptera; family Mormoopidae; genus Mormoops; species Mormoops blainvillei. The sequence goes on from PVJD01007790.1 coordinate 73,960, forward strand.
ATAAAATTGGCATTCGTACTAAATAAATTTCTCTAGTTTATGGAATATCCAGACCAAAACTTGGTGAACATACAGAGGCTAGCACAGCCTCCTCTCCTTTTTCTCTGGTCATTTTTTATGTAGTACTGAACATAAAAATAGTGCTTTACAGAGTACAAGAAAGGGATCGAAAACCTGATCACAAATATTTACATGGAAAAGCTTTAAAGAGTTTTTTAAGTTCCCTAAAAATATAAAGAAAAACCTCCAGTGAGAAGGAAGTATGTGGGGGGAGCGGGTAACAACAAGCAATTCAGAGGTGGGTTGGGGTTTTGAGGTTAAACTGAAATAATACCCTCAGTGCGGTACTTCTGCCCTCTGTCGACAGGGTACACAGTCATGGGCGATGACGGTGTTCTCTCTGGCCTTGGGTTCATGGTGCTTTGCAATGCTGTTATGCAAAACTAAATAACTGTTGTCACTGCTCTGTCATTTGTCCGTGAGCTGCCTGGTTTCTTTCAGAAAAAAGAAAATGTCTCACGATAATGGGGTTTTGTATGAGTGTACTCTTTCTTCCAGAAAAAAATACTTATTTAAGGGTTTATCTCTGTTCACATGGAGGAAGAAAAGAAGATCTAAAAAGTTTTACTCCTCCCTCCCTATAGCAATTCTTGTCTGGCATCCCAACAGGAGGAACTGTTACTTTAGCATATTCAGCATAGGAAAGAGACAGCTTCAGATGCTTCTGCTTCAAGTGGTCATAATTGAGAAGGATATAAAAAAAAGAGGCCTCTTCCTACTGTGTTTCATTTAAAGGTGGAGGGGGAAAGCTCTTTGGGTAAATTAGCACTCGGAGGATTTTTAAAAAATGAATAAACTCTGACAGAGGCCTCTAATGTATCTATTTGATGATCTAGCGAGTCTTGTTCCTGGTCGCCTGGGCTACTACCCTGCTTTGGAATGCCATGGAGTCATTAAAATGTGAGGCAGCCTCCAGAAGAGAAGAACCAGATGACCCTTGACTTGCACACGGTATCTCTTGCTAAAAAGCATTTCCTTTGCCCGTACCTTTTCCTTGGTGCAAAATTTCTCACACACTCATCTGAAAAATCCAAGAGCTGGCCGAATTTCAGCTGTCCAAACCTAAGGACTGTTGGGAACGCTCTTTACAAGCGATTAGCAAGTGTACCCTCTATTTATAAATTGTTATTAAAAGCTAGCCTCTGTCGTGTTACAGGAATAAGGAAAGGAGAAATAAAGGCCAAAGCTTGTCCTCACAAAATAAGAAGAATAATATGTGTGTGAGTCCACTGTTCCTTATACAAGAATTCCAAAATCAAAAAAATAGCTCTGTAAACTCAAATGCCTTTGTGGTAACCCATTCAGCCAAACTTGGATGGATTTGGTGACAGAGCCCTACCTGACCTACAGTGATTATTCATCTTTATTTATGTCTTGTGATAACTCTCCATATGCTTCACTGCAGAAATATTAGTGAACATGATCACAGGGCTGTCACTGATCCCGCTGCAGGTCCTACGGAATATGTATAGCGTTACTTTTACAAATCTGAAGAAGCCTGAATTTCTGAACAGAAAATTCAGAGTATTCAAACAGACAAATCTCTACACTCTTCTTGCTACTGTGTAACATATTGTGCTAACCGCTTTACAAACTTCATCTCATGGAAGCCTTATGACCTCCCTCAAAGACAGACGCTGCTGGGAGCTCTAGTTTGTAGACGAGGAAACCAAGGGCTGGAGAGGCGAGATAAGTTGCTCAAGGCCACTCTTCCAGTTATGTATTGTTGCACAATAAACGTCCCTGAAATGCAGTGGCTCAAAACAGTGCTTTATTATTACTACACGCATTTCCGTGGTTTGACTGGACTCAGCAGGGTCGTTCTCACAAGTGGCCGCTGTCAGACAGGAGCTGGGGATGGAATCATCTGGAGGTGCCTTTACTCACATTACCTGTACCTCAGCTGGCACGCCTCGGGGCTGGTCAGGCATCTCTGTCTCCGTGTGGCTTCTTGGCATGGCTACATCAGTCCTACCAGAGTGGTGGCCTCAGCATAATGAGACCTCTTACATGGTAACTGGCATACCCTAGATTAGAGCAAATGTTCCAAGAAACAAGAAGTGGGACCTGCCAGGTTCTTAAATGCTGGGCTCAGAGACTGGCACAGATTGCTATGACTTTCTTCATAGACATGGATTCCAACTCTCTGTAAGAATGGAGGCTACTGAGCTCCTAAGTGAACATGTCGGACTTGAATTCAGGACTACCTAGTGCCAGAGCCCGTTCACAATGGAGGACGCTAGCCTCTCACCTGTTCCTCCCTCTGCATGCCACCCCCACTTCGTGGTGTTCTTTTGCATAATATTCCTTTGTTCCCCCGAGTCATGTTCCTGTAATCTCCTACCTCTACCAGACTATCATGTAAGAAGGGTATTCTGAGGACAAAAAAGAAATAGAGACCCGTGGTATATTTAAGGGGATAAATACCAAGAATCCATTCTCTTCTCATCTTGCTCTTACCTCATTGATCCAGATTTTATCCCCAGTTTAAAAATTCTCACCTTGATAGGAGAAAACTTGGAATTAACAAGCAAGGAGAGACTCAAAGAAGGATTAATGTGAAGAAGGGGCAGGAGAAAAAGGAGACAGTATGCATTCTAGAATATTCCAACTACATGAGCACCTTTACTCCTCCCTCCACGTCTCCTCTACCCTAAAATTCTACTGTAACCCTGCCATTACAGTGTAACACTTTTCATGCTTATTTTTGTAAATATTTACCCCAGCTCCTCGCACAGTCACTAGCACGTATTAGCTCCCATTCTGTGGCAGAAATGCATGCACGAAGCTCGGTACGTCAGCAGATATGCTTCCCAGACATCTCACCCACAGCCTGTCTCTGGGTCACCCTCCGTTCAACCAGAAGTAGAAAAACAAATATCTGGGTCATGCTTGTTAGCTGGCAAGGTTTTAGTTTGGGCTGTAATAAGACCTTGAGCTGCTTTTGCCCTTGTGGGTCAAGCTTCATGGTCTGGTCAACTCGGAACAAATGCAGGGGGCCTTGAGAGTTGAGGTTCCACACTGATTTATGGAGGAAGAGTCACAGTGCTGTTCAAAAGGAGAGTTGATGCACTTGTGGCATCTTTAGGGAAAATCAAAGATTCACTGGGATTTAGCTAACTGGCAGGCAGGATGTTGAACCCTGTGCTATCACAAGTGTCACACTGGCATGTTTTTTTCAGGGGGGCTTTCGGGACCCAGAGCAGGCAGCTGTGCTGATCAAATGCAGCCGAACAGTAGCACTGCAGTAGTCAGCCTTCCGCAGACACACCTGCCGCTTGCTTTCCAACTCCGTTCTCGCCCCATGTGGGCCCCTGGGTGCTGAACAGACAAGCAGCCTTCCTTGCCCTGTCTTCCACTACCCTCCCGATATAACTACACAACGTCTGTCCAACAAACTCCATGGTTTTCTGACTCCTCACGTTTTTTTCTTGTCAAATGAAAACTATCGATGATGGCTCCTTCGTACAAAAACAAATGTCACTGCCTGTGTCATTCCTGAATTCTAAGTCATTAGCACAGGGTGCAGATATCAAGCATAGCTTTTTATGATTTACCCCTCTCATTTGAGTGAAGATGCTGTAGAGGCCAAGAACCTTTCCTGAGAGAGAATAACAAGCCTCAGGGCCAAGAAAGCAGTTAAGCGCAAGCATTCAGGTCACTGGACCGCAAACACCAGGAGAGAACTTGCTGCCTTCCCAGCGGTAGCATTATCATATATCAACATGGGAGGGCCTTTGGGATCGCTTCATCCAGTTGCCTCATTTTACCTGTTAGGAAACTGGGACCCACGCAGGTAAAGCCATCTTCCCACAGTTCTGCAATGATACAGTGAGGTTACAGTCCAATTCTCCTAATTCCTCCTAGTGCAGTGACCATAACACAGTGCTATATTTGATCACAGTTTTTTCCTTCATCCATCAAAATATCCTGTGCATTTTACTCTGTCCCACACTTGTGCACCACTGTGATTTCTCCTCCTGTCACCTCAAGGCTATGCTTACTTTTCTAGATCTCTTTTATAGTGTGGATGCATTGGTCAAGAGGGCATTCCTTGTTCTCGGTTCATTTGCTCCCAACATGTGCATTCCTGCCCTCTGTTCATTTAAAGTAGTTATGCCCGTGTTGCCAGGGAAACTAGCATGCCTTTTGGCCAAAAGATGGATGAGAATAAGATCAGGTCTGTTGATCATCGTGTAACCTTCCCTTTAGTCTCACCACGCCTGGCTGGTGGAGGTTTGCCCTCTCAGTAAAGACTGTAACTCCAGCCAATAGTTGGCGGTATGGCCAGCTCTATGCTAGCTCATGAGGAGCCCATCCAGTGCGGAAGGGTCCCTACATACCGTGTAGCCATCTGCGGAACCTACGGCAGAATCCCATAACTGAGAGCACGTGTCCAAGGTGACTGATGTGGAGATTTACTCCACACTCAGGGTCCAAGAGAGCGGCTGGTCCAGGTGTCTCCATGGCAGTCTTAGTGAAGGAGTTCCCAGAAAGCAAAAACAGTGCAGGGTGACAGGGTGTGATGCCCCTGCCTTTGACCTTTCAGTTCCATCTGAAAAACAAATGTACCTTTCTCAGGAAGTAATGTATCATAGGACTGTGTTCATTGTCCTAGTGTTTCCTCTACTCACCCCCATCCCATTCAGAACAATAGGGGAACTCAAAAGTTAAAGATTATAGCCTTAGTTGATGGGCTTAAGTGCTTAATGTATGTGGCTGTTATTCCAGGAACAAGCGATTCAACCTTTGTGCCCCAGGGGACCTGTAAGTGATGGAGATGGTATCCGAGCCATTGTGTTCCAGAAAGGGAACGCCCTGTGATGCAGATAAAGAATTGTTGATCCACAGATGAAGTGCTAGGAAAATGGCCTCCAGACTGCAACTCATCCAATTAACCTTTTCCCCAAACCCCTTTCTTGTCCTTATAGAAAGGTCAACTTGAAATGGAGATTTAAGACAATTTTTGAGGGTACATAACCTGCCGTCTTCTCAGGTCGCCAGCCATCCGAATAAAGCGCCCATAAAGATTTAATCCTTGTCTCTACTCTCTGGTTCTGGTGGTGACAGGCAGCATGAGCACCAGCTTTTCTGGCTTCAGTAACAGTTATGGTAGCTAGAACGAGGCAAAATGAGATCAAATAATTTATCTGGTCATAACTTTAGTGGTTTTCAGTTTTTATCTCAAAATTTTCTGGAGGTATAAAAGTCAAGCTCCATTCACGGCTCCCAACCCTTCACAATAGTGATCTGTCTTCCTTTCAAGCTTAAACTCATTGTATGTCCTTTTGATCTAGCCCTTCTATGACCTGACTCTGTCAAACTCACTGGGAAATGCTGTGGACTTTTAACACATGGCACGTATTCCTTCTTTCACTGGAATATCCATCTCCTCTGCTTCTACCTGATAAACTGTTACTTGTCCTATAAGTTCCATCTGCCTTACTTTGCCTTCTGCAAGGATCTTGTTATGGATGTTATCATATCTTTCTGCCTCATTTTCTTTATGAATACACCTCAGAGAATGTCTCTTTGGCTAATCTCAGGCTCAGAGCAGTTTTATTTCTCCTAAACCATTGGTTTGTATTTAGCTTATCAATGCTCAATAGTGACTCTCACCAGGTTTTCCCTTTAACAATGGTTGCTAGAACTTTCATAGCCCAAATTGCAGCCTGAGTACAATGAAAGGTATGAATTTCTCAGTTACATTTCTGGCCATATTTTATTAAATGAACTTTGCTTTTCTTTTACTTTTAAATTTGATATTTTGTCTTTCCTGTATCATTTTATGGAACTCCTTTCTGGAACAAGGAGGCCCGGGATGGGAAGAAGGAAGGAAGGAAGGAAGGAAGGAAGGAAGGAAGGAA